>OMLB01062350.1:4154-15114 GCA_900302555.1 Myripristis jacobus
TAGTTAACCAGATCATGTGCATTTTGTGTACAGTGGTATTTGTGGCAAACAGTGGTGCTCTTGCTGCTGTTCATTCCTGCCAAGGGCCGTGATGCTCGGCTTTGCAGTAACATCAAGAGTTTGCCTGTTTGTTGTCCCTCGCTGGTTAGGTATCATCAGTGTCCAGAAGTGTTTTTACTCTGTTTCATGCAGAGACTGAAACAATACAGCTGAGCCAATTTAGAGATAAGGCTTAACTGTGTGCACAGCTGCTCAAATTCTTATTGTCCCAAGGATGAATGTTTATACGTTTTTGCATGCAAATACATGGCAGCGCCTCCCTCTATCCCCCCTGTGAGACTTTGTCAAGGCCGAGGTCAGGCTGACACCATCACAGCAGCACTACACACAAGGCACTCTTAACAATCTGTCTTCTCCCAACAGACAAAAGCTTTCCCTCCACCGCTGCTGACAGTACAGCAGTGCCTCAGGCCGCTTGCTTCAAGCCAAGCCCCATCATGATAAAAGGTCAGTCCTGAAGAACACACACTTATTACACACGCATCTAATAAAACACCTTTCTCACAGCAGCCATGTAGGATACGGCTGAATCTACAGAGTCCAGTTGATCTCGATTCAACCCTATATGTCCCTCATGTTCAGTAACTTCAATAATTTATTCAACAGTCTACACATACACACTTCCCAACATACCTCACATGGTTTCCACCCCATGTCTCCTGCATTGGGTTGGGTTGGAGCAAATTTGTTTACTCCCAAGAAGTATCGAATGGCTATATTGTGGCTCTATTCACAATATAGCCTGCTACTTCATGTCAAAATGGCTGCTGTGGAAAAAAAAAGTCTATTGAAACATCACTGACATGTTTGGAATATTTATCAGCTGTTAATAATCAATGGCTGAGTGATTGATTTATGTTCTTTTGAAATATGCATGCAATAAAGGGTTTCTCAGTACTTTATTTGAATAATACTTTGGGAATCCTTTTTTATTCAGAAGCATTTTTATGTTATGCTTACGGCATGCCATCAGTCCAAACAAAAAAAAGGCGAGGAGAATTCACTGCTAGCGACATTAAGAAACTGACTCTCTGTCTTACTATCTTAAACTGTAGAGAGTATAAATTAAGGTGAGTGGAAATGAAAAACCTGACTCACATAGTCAACTGAAAATGAAGACGATTGGAGCAGATTGGATTCCGTGTAGGTTGTGTGGCACTGGAAAATAGTGTAGAGCAAAATGAAGTGTGAATGCTGTTGGGGAAACGGGAAAAAAACTTTAAAAGGAAATGCAAACAGTTTGCTTGAGCGCTTGAAATACAAACATAGAATATCATTGGCAAATAAGAGACAGATGACAACTGATAGCGCTTTATTTATATGGAAAACATTTGTTTCTGTTCACTAAGCAAAGTTGACAGATACTTAGCCAAGTTCTTAAATGTGCCAAATGTTAAGATGTTGGATAGATGTTCATATCTGCCTTTGGTGCAAGGTGCTCATGGTAGATGTGGTATTTGTGAAACAGGGCTAAAAAAATGTATATTTTAACTCTGTTTATTATAAAAATTATTAAATAAAATTATTATCAAGGTAAATGGACAATATCTTTGTGTGTTTCTCCCCCCTCGTTTGGTCGTCAGGGCTGGCAGACACAGAGTGGCCTGGGAGGACGCAGACGTTGAGACATGGTACAGTCACCTACTTCCTGGATGGCGCTCATACAACCCGCAGCATGCAGGCCTGTGTACAGTGGTTCAAAGAAACTGCAGCACAGCATGAAAGAAACGCAGCGTGAGTGTTTGCCCTCTAATGAGATAAAACAGTTTGGAGCACTTGGACAGTAAAAACACTTTGGCCCAGTGAGAATGTGTTGGGCCACGTCTGGTCTGACTCATCCAGCAGTGGCAGCTCCTTCTCATTCAGGCTTCATAATTTATTAAACACAGTTTACAAGTTTACAGTAGTATCCTTGTAATAATGTCAAAATACATTTTAATTTCTGCGTAATGAAGCAAGAAATGACAGAACAGTGAATACCACCACCAACAGAGCTGGACAGTGGGGATGTTTTCATCCAATTCAGTTTGTTTGTTTATTCTCAGGAACTCTCTGAAAGCTGTGAACAGATTGCAGTCTGGTTAATAAGCAATCGGACTAGTAAGCAAGTGCTAGACCATGCAGACTCAAAAACTAGACAGGAATTTTTAAATTAACTCTGAAATGTACAGGCGGCCAGTGACGTGGTTGAGACGTGAGTTGTTCTGTGGTGCTACTTATTAGGTGAGCAGCAGAGTTTCATATTAAGTAATTAAAACTGGACATCAGGAGACCATCAAGTAGAGTGTGACAGTCGTGTGCTACTAGTGAACACACAAACTTTTCAGCCCTCACCTCTGACCTGTTTTGTAATGTGACCCAGGCTCAAACAAACGACACCCATGACCTCTTGTTTCATCTCTCTGTTGTAGCGGACCTGTGGCCAGAGTTTTGCTCTTCAATGCCACAGGAGAGAGGGACTCTGCAGCTATGCTCAAACTGCTTGTGGTGAGTATCATAACTGCTTTTAGAAATCAATGTGAAGTTTAAGTTTTGTATTAGCCTTCATTTGACCCCACCCCCCTTTTTTTCAGTCATGCCATTTCGACTTCGCCGTGTTCTGCCCAAATATTACCGAAGCCATTGCATCGTGTAATGCAGGTGAGAAAATTACATTCTGTAATAGCAGATATTGGCCTTAATTAAAAACTAGACACTAGCCAGGCATATAATGCACCTCTTACATGATGGTATGTGTGAGAGATTTCTCAGTTTTACGTTGTCTAATCTAAGCCCTTAACACACGTATGAATGAATGTTTATTATTTTATGATCACTATGGTGATTGATATGCTATGTTTTAGTAAAGAGTTTTTAAGTCCTATGGTCCCTAAATGCTCTTTATGATGATTTTTTTACAATGCATTTTCTGGCATGAAAATGGTCAAATGGAAAAACCGAATATCAGCAGCACATTTTGCCTTGCAGCAGCTTTAACCCAAAATAAAGTCAACCTAGTAATTCTATTCATGAATTGAAAAAACTGGCCAAGATACATCCTTCAAAACACCAAACTGACTGAACCCCACATGATACGCATAAAAGACTACCAGTGATTTGCATGTTTCGGGTCCTGTCTTACACCTGGCACACAGCGCGATGAAAGTGTCTTTGCTAGTTTCCAACGGATGCAGCTGCAATTTTCCCATCCAGCGGCCGCCTTGTGTAAATAGCAAATGCACTTGTGCTGATCTGTGTGCTCATGGGTGTGTTGGTCTTAAACTGAGGTGCGGTCAGGCACATTGTTGGCACAATGCTACCTTTAGGCAGCTGAAAGTGATGGGACGATTGACCAACAAAAACCAGGTCTGAAGTCACTGGCATTATTTTAAGGGCACATTATCAAGATAATACTGAGCAGCTCCATAAACGGGTGCACAACGCAGGTACCCTTTTGCTTGTTACACACACAGGGACGCCTGCTTCACCTCAGGGAGCTTTGATGGAATCCTGCTGTTGCTGAAGATGATCTGCTCGTGTTCTTTCACTTTGTGCATGAGCAAATCCATTTCCTCTGTTGCTTCTTACCTGATAAATGCACCAATATAACAGCAATCCACCAAGGTGCAAACATGCATGTCTGTTAAAGGGAATGGGAGTTGACACACTGATTGGTTTATTGCATGTTACACCCAAAACACACCGATGATGAATTAAAAGACTCAGTACAACCCCTTTGAACCATGCGCCTGGAGCAATGACCTTTTTTTTTTTTCCTCGGTTAAGATAGCAAAAGTGAACTTGGACTCACCCTAAATGCACTTGCACCACTCTCTTCAAACCGTCCGCTTAGATTGTTAAAATAGAGCCCATAGTGTACTAGCTTCAAAATGTGTAGACTCCATGCTTTACTGTCATTATGCTTGTACAGATCACATTTATAATGGGAAGAAGCAGTGACATTCCAGGGGTAGAGTAATAAATAACATAACTAATAAATATAAATAAATAAACTTCAGATAAAACCATGAAATCTGAGTAAACTCAAATCTTTTGAAATGTTTTGTACTCCCATATAATTTGCAAAATGGTCTGTTGCAATGTAAAATTTGGACAAGTTATTGTAAATGGGCCAAGCATTCAGAATCACTGGTGCGGTCCTTTTTTTTTTTTTTTTTTTTTTTTTTCCTTAAGTAATACAAATCTGGTCAATGACCTCTTTGAGTGTTTGAATTGTTTGATACCTTTCTCCAACAAACCTCCTGTGATTGTCTCTGGATTAAATATTATCATAACTGTCTCTGCACTTTGTAACAGCAGTATAATCTCCCTATCCCTCAGACCAGCAGAATTTCAATGTTTCGGTGGAGAACATGCTGACCCGCTGCTTGGACAACGAGAGGAGCTGGCGTCTTCACAACCACATGGGGGATAACCCTAGCACACCGCTGCTCATTCAGGATAGCTTGCCGCTGGTACTGGAGAATAAATCGGACACCGTGGTCTTCCCCTGCATCCTCAGCGCTCTCCAGTGGATCACCCAGGGAAGAGACGCGGTCCTGGCAGGCCCAGTCAAGACCATCATACCAGTCAAACCCAGTGTAACAGCCAAAGCTGCCCCCATTCGTGAGGCAGCCGCGATTCACGTCCTTGTCACCGGAAGCCTCCACCTGGTGGGAGGGGTGCTCAAACACATCGACCCTTCTTCCAACAAGTAAACAGACATTATAAGGAAATCTGTGGTTTAAGTAATGTCTGGGTGCTGTACTTGCATATGTACACATCTTTGTGTGCATATTTCCTCCAGAATATGTCAGTTTCTTGTGCTAAAAGGTTATTGGAAGGTCACCGGTGAGTGACCCAGGCAGTGTTCTGTAATTCCAGGTCTTGTGAGCCTCACTGTAATGGTTTATGCCAGGAGGCAGTTGGTTTAGGCCAAGACAGCTGCAGGCTGTATGCACGCCTCAGTTCCACCCAGAGCCTTATGGATGATTGCACAAACTTGCCAAGTTTGAGTCTTAAGTTCTTTACTTGAAGCCAAATCTGTTTACATGAACTGACAGGAGTACACCAATGTACCTTCCAACTTGACCTGAGTGAGCTACTTTAAATTCTGTGCTTCAGTGCAGCGTTGTGCTTCAAAAAGGTTTTCTAAGGTTGGCTAAAAGCCATAAGATACATAATTGATTATATCTGATTATGAAAATATGTGGTGTGTAGCACTTAAATTTTACAATTACACAAAAACCTGCAGAGAAATATGTGTTGACGAATGCTATATTGAGTCGATATATATTTGACAGGTTTTTATGTATCAGAGTGGAATACTCAACTACCAGAGAACTGTTTTTACATGGGTTTTTTTGTAATGAAAGCCATTTTGCACAGTTTGTACTTTATTGGGAGAGTATAAGACAGTGTACCTCACCTTTTGGTTGTAGATGTGTAAATATGCATCGAAATCAAATGAATTCATCTTAACTCATTTTAAACGGAGTCATGATCTAATCTCAGATTTACACTGGAGTTGTAGATATATTTAAATTGTCCTTAATTCAGATTTGCATTAAGTATGTAATGCAGAAGCCCAAATGAGTACAACACATGTAGTCACCTGGAATGTTGATCTTTGAAAATGAATACAAATTCCCATGGGCTAATTAATTATTGGAAGGAAAATATAGGGATATAGGACACATATCACACTCTAGGTCTGTCATATGTAGGCATCAATGATCAAGATGGTTATCTGAGAACATTTCTCCTTTGTGTTGATGAAATTTACTCCCAGCGGGATATTTCCTGGAACCTCCATTCACACTTGAGCCTCAAACAAGCTTTGTCATTTAAAAGAACAACATAATAAAGTACATGTACATTCTTAATATCTTCCCAATGTGAATTTGTGTTTTGTTACCTCAACAACAGTCTTTTGGGACTCCTATGTTTTACAAGCAGTCTAAAAATGATGATTTTTAACAAAATGAGGTACTAAACACAATTTGCTTCATGAACATGAGCTTACAGATTCAGTCTGTTGTTGGTTTTGACATGTCACACACTCATGTACATAATGACTAAATTAAGATGTTTAATGTAAACTAGATGTCATTTTGCTCATAACAATGGGTCAGATTTGACATGACATCAAGTTCCCAGTGTGATCCTCGGTGCACCAAATTAGCATGTGCAGTCCATTGTCCCTGAGCTGAAACACCACAAACCAAACCCAGCTCCCTCTAGGCCAGTGGGATCACAACCTGCTCACTTAAAAATATGATGTCAAAATATTGTTTTTCAACAAGACATTATGGTCTCAGTAGCTATTTTCACTTCTTCTAGTGTGTCTCCTGATGGCCAGTTTTACAATAACTGCACCGGAACAATATAACAGGGTTGTTTTTGCCTAGCATTAGGACATTTGTATTAGTGACTCTTTGATTTTTTTTTTTTTTTTGAGGGAGGAGTACTTGTCATTTTCTTCATTTTTGGGCTAATTTCGTGGCAACTTTTGTGCTAATTTTCTTTTTCTTTTTATTATTTTATTATATTATTTTACTAATACTTTCATTTTTAGTTAATTTCTTACTTTTTTATATTTTTTGGTCATTCTTTACAAGTTAGTAATTTATGATAATTTTCCTGTATTTCTAAATGTATTTTATTATTTTTGATGTTTTCTTTGCAATTTTGGGAGGTCATTTTGTGGCCATTTTCTGAGAGAAATCAAGTAAATTTGTTCAGGTGACCGTAAACCTGCTTCTGTTCTGCACTGAATGACTGGAACCATAAGAGGTGTTTTCTTTTCACATGCAAGTTTTGTTGTCATTTTCTTGATGTATATGCTGGGTTAGCCAGTATCACTGCAAATGTGGCCTGTCCTGCACTTAACTGTAATAAAACACCATACAGGGATTCTGTTCTTGTGTTTTCTTTGTTGAATGTATTTTTACTGAGGTCTGCTTCTGGGTAAATAAACCCCACACCCAAATCTGTGCGGCCTGACCTCTGGTGGTGGCAGCTGATGTCTCCTCCTGCTGTTCTTAAAGGTTGCTTAAAGGTTGGTTTCTCTTTAATAGATTGTCAATAGTAAGCTAAAGGCCTAATCCAGCAGTAATCAAAATCTCACCACTCTGACCTTTTTCTTTCATATAAAACACAATAAAGCTGTGGCAAGCCATATAAAAAACAACAGAATAACTATATTAATACAAAAAGGAGTATATCTGCTTCTACAATGTGGAACAGATGGAGAAGAGTATGGCAGAAAGCTTCAGTGTAGGCCATTCAGGAAATGTGTGCTATTATTATTATTATTATTATTATTTAAACTGGGAAATCTATTATCACAGGATATTATCACTATCATGGGAATCTTATATATCATGGAAATGGTATAAGTAAAGCAAGAAGCACAACAGTCCGGAAAGGTTAATAAAGGGATAATTTGAAAATATTGAAAATTAGAAATTGTAATCAAACGTATAATAACAATGTCACATAACCTTCATTGCATCATTCTCTATTATAATATGATAAACTGTCAATAAAAAGGGAAAAGGGCACCAACGTCACTTCCTCTACTGCGTCAAAGGGGCGTGTGACTTCTCAGAGCGTGCTGGTGCACGCAGAGGTGCGCGCTTCGCTCCTGGTACGTGATTGACCTCTAGATCACGCACGTCGTGCACGCGCCACTCGGCGTGACGTAAGGACGTACGGCAGGAGGCGGACACGGGGCATCCCGCCGGTCCCAGGCTGCAAGGCGCTGAGTTTAAAGAGTCCCGCTTGGAGTCCAGCCGTGGAAACAGTGCGGTACTGATTTTGATCCGGATCAGCGGTGATCGGAACCGGAGCAGATGTCTCAAGAGAGGTACGGACTCATGTGTGCGTGTCGGACTGTGGCTCAGAAAGCGCCCTGCAGGTCCAGATGGGCTAGCTCACTCACCACAGACCTGTTGCGTTCCCTCTCAAAACCAACAACGTGCTGTTAAACTAACTCTCCACAGATCTGGGTGTTACAGTAATGTGATCATAACGTGACGGGGGACTCGGTGTGTGTATCGTGTCTAAGTATCTCACTGATTACCTGCAGGATTCACTGAAACTCTGCAAGCCGAAACCGCGCTTTCCCTCCTTGGTCTTGGCTCCTCTTGGCTGATCTGTGACCCATTTTCTCTGTGGAGACTAAACAGCTGAATAAAAGTGATATTCCGACAGCAGCCCGGTTCGTTTTGCTGTTTAAAAAGGCAGATGATGGGGTTTTTACAGCTTTTTTCCGTTAGAAATTGCGCGGTCACATCGTGAGTGGCTGCCTCAATATGGCGGGCACAGGTTTGTGGCTTGTTTGTAAACTCATGTTTACCAAAGGAAGCCTGGCGTCGCGCTGCTACTGTCCACCACGTTGTTGTTTTTTAAAATCTATACTTATGTTTGGTGTTTTGCTGGAGTTAGTTTCCAGATGTTTGATTGGTTGTCGTCCCTCCAGCAGGCCCCTGCAGGAGCTGCCCTGTGTGAGTGTGCAGGGCTCCATGTGGCCCCAGGTCCCCCGGAGCAGCAAGCGCAAGGCGCAGGGGTGTCCCGGGAAGGGCCTGGGCACGGAGAGCACCCCCTCCGAGCTCATCCAACAGTGGTCACCGCTCCACAAGCACCAACGAGTCTGCAAGGGCAAGGAGAATGAGGGCAGCCAGTTTGTGTTGGCCAGGCGGTCCAGGAGGAAGAAGGAGGCCGTATCAGGTATTGATATCCAAATGATCATAACTGACCTCTTATTATATCAGGGTGCAGGTCTTTAAAATGTCTGAAAATGTCTCTCAATGCCATTTTATCAATATTAGGCCTTAAAAGTCACTGGATACTTTTACACTTGAATTTCTGAGGTCCTTGTTTCCACATCAACATATTTTCTAATTTCTTTTATCCATCTTTTAATTTATTAATGTCCAAATTAGTCAAAGCTCTTCTACGTCAAATTGTGCATTCCCCATGTTTGAAAACTCTGAACCTGATACTTCATACTGACGAGCTGCACTTAACCTAGCAGGAAAATGCTTGCTGCAGTGCTCATTTGAATAACACAAAGATACTTTCTCCAGAAAACGGTCTTAAATTTGCTTGAAATCTGTCTTGAAAAGGTTATGTAAAGCATTTTAAAGTCTCTGATACCTGCAGACACCTTGCTGCTATATTTGCGCCATAATTTTTTATTGACTGTTCTGTTTTCTTTTGATATTTGGCAGGCCTGTCGTGGGACCATCTTCCAGACGAGCTGCTTCTTAGGATACTTTTCTACCTCCCGCTGCAGGACCTCCTCAGGATGTCTGTGGTTTGCAAGCGCTGGCATCATTTGGTGTAAGTCTTGAACACTGCACCAGTTATTTGAACTTGTGTTAAAGAACCAGTTGTAGCCTTGAATTTCTCCAAGCCGACAGCCTGCCTCTCTGTGTACTGCAGGTTTGACGAGTCCCTGTGGCACAGCGTGGACCTGGAGGGGCTGGCCCACATCGGTCCTGCACTGGAGCAGCTGCTGACAGCCGGGGTACAAAGGCTGCGCTGCCCTCGCTCCTTCATTGAGGAGCTACAGTTTACAGACACAAGGTCAGTCCTGAAAAACTAGAAGAAAAATAGACCCCAGGCACTTTAAAAAAACAAAAACAAAAAAAATCATCCTTTATAGGACCACACTAGTGATTCTGAATCTTTGGCCCATTTACTATAATTTCCCCACATTTTACATTCCAGCAAACCCATTTTGTAAATCATGCAGGGGCAGTAAATATTTCACATTATATAATCAAAGCCCCTCCATCTTCAAATTTGAATTTTTGGCTTTGTAAGGAAAATAATTCCCTGGGAACTATTTTTCCGTGGAGGGACCATTTCACTTCGTCTAATGTCAAGTCATCAAAACACAACCGTGCTGCTGCTTTTGGTAAAGCTAATGTGGACGACTTTATTACGGTGATGTGAAGAAAGTCTGAAGTCTCTGAAAGTTCATTTTTTAAAATTTCTCTCAACCACATGCACAATCACTGGTGTGATCCTTCAATGATTTCGTCGAGCTTGAAATTTTGCTCCTTGTCTAGTACGGTGTTGTTGACATTTGGTCTTGACTTTCCCTCTGGCAGTGCGGTGCGTGTTGTTCAGATGGACCTGTCCAGCTGCACCATCACCCCTTCGACGCTGGAGAACATCGTGTGTCGCTGCAGGCTGCTGGAGTGTCTGAGCCTGGAGGGCCTGCAGCTCTCAGATCACATCATCCAGTGAGTCTGGGCTTGGCTCTAACATGCAGATACATGTTGTGTGCTTCAGAAGTTATGAAAATAGATTTTTTTTTTCCCCTCTTGCGGACATCAATTCAAGACGGCTCCAGCTAGACTAACTGTGTTTCAGCATTTTGATACTGCTTTCAAAACATCTTGGTAGTTGGAACTCGAACCTGGAGATTTCCGACTTCCAACCTCATCACTGCAGGTTAGCGCGGGGAAAACTCGGATGCCACTTTATTAGGTCCACCTGCACATTCTAATACAATCCAATACAACTGCTGCTTATAATGCTCAGGTTTTCTTTTGTCACAGTAATAGGTGTTCATTCAGTTCTATGTTTGGCATTGAGCTCATAGTTAGTGCTGCTGTTGTACTGGACTGCATTGTATTGAGAGGTGTTTCGACTATTCTGCCCCTCATGTATATAAATTGGGAGGACATAAAAATAGAAACACCTCAATACAATGTAGTCCAGTACAAGAGCTCTGCAAACTACAACCTCAATAATAAACATAGAATTAAATTTACATTCTCCACAATGTCAACAAAAACTGAACATTATACGCTTTATTAAAAGGCAGAATTTATGGCAGAGCTGTTGCACTGAACTGCTTTAGATTGTACAGGTGGACCTGATAAAGTGGCCACTGAGTGTA
>OMLB01062351.1:0-24748 GCA_900302555.1 Myripristis jacobus
CCACAGCTACCCACCACTAAAACTACAATTATGAGTTTGACACTAATGTGAAAGATCACTGAGCTGCTGTTGTTCACACAGGACACAGAGGGCCAGAGGAGGGAAGATGAAGAATTGCCTCTGCCTGTGAGTAAATTTTCATATTTTCACTCACTTTTCCCCTCTTCTGTGTGTTCAAACTTGTGGTACTCTTTGTTTTCATACTCTGTTGTCTCTCTCTCACACACACACACCCATGCTCCAGAACGTACACACAGGCACGCATGCAAACGCAAATAATAAACAACTGACTGCATATGGTTTAACGTGAATTACTAGAAATTGAAAAATGGTTTTACCTCTGTTTTGCGTTCACTGTCGCTGGTTCTGACTTTTTAGGTCCAGTGTGAAATGGACCCGGAGGGCCTGAATGGAGTAATGGTGTTTGAGCATCTCACTTTCTCCTTAAGCCCTGTACGTAGAGCAACATGTATTAAAAAACAGCTACAGTATGTCTTGTACGACTGAGCCATCTTTTTTCAGCTTCAATATAATGTATAAAATATGCAGCAGTTTGCACCTTTGTGACAACAAAGGTTACCAGACAAGAGGTGACCAAAAAGTCAAACTACATGCTGAGTTTGCATTCATTTCCCCCTTTTATTTCTTCTTTTCAGAACCCATCGTCTGGAAACCCACCTGCTTCAGTTGAAACAGCCATGAGAACTGGTGAGAAGCAGGAACACTATACATTTAATGAATCAATTCTACATTTTATTTTAAAGTGCAAATAGACCACCTTGATATGGTTTTGTCTTTTAAAACTGTGTTTTCAGAGGAGACACATCATCAGGATCTGATCCTGTCCTGTACTGTCTGTTGGGACAAGGAGGCAAAGATCTTGTATCAGCCCTGCAGACACCTGGTGACCTGCGAGACATGTGATGCACATGTGAATCAATGTCCCTGCTGTCGGCGTGAGATCGCAAGCCGACTTACTGTCAGATGGTAGTTACTGATCATATTTTTGTATACGGTGCATTACAAAGTAAAAAATCTCTATAGCAGTCACACTAAAAGCTACCAAGTACTACAATGTGAGTGTTTTGACATGAAAATATTCATGTTTACAACATGTTAATCATTGTTGTTACATATTCAATTAATTAGATTAAAGTAAGAGCTATTAAAAAAAACAATCACTCATTAATCATCTTGATTGATTCCCTGTGTTTAAGGATGAGCACCAAGCATGGGGAGGATGAACATGGACGAGCGCAAAACCAGTTCAGGTCAGTAGAACACAACCTCTTCAAAATAATGGGAATTTAATATAAAAAAAAAATAATAATAATAATAAAAAAACATCTTGTTGGTTTTTATTTTACATGTTTTGGGGTGATTTTTTTTTTTTTTTTTTACTTTGTAACTTTTTATTTATTTGTAACTTATTTGTAACTTTAACTGACTTCTTTTTAAGTTTTGGGTAATTTCTTGCTAATTTGCTAATCACCTTTTTTCCCATGTTACTGAAAGAAATCTAGAGACAAGGGGCCCTATCTTGTGCCTCCCGCTACCCACTGCCACTACCCGCTACCCGCGAATTGCAGATTTAGGAGCTTCCGCTATTCCTAAACCGTATCTTGCGCCACCACGCTACCCGCTATCCATTATGCCGACTGCGTTATTTGCACATGGAGGTGTGTCTGTGGGTGTGTTTCATGCGCTTTCCCTAAAATTGCTATCTTGTGCACACACTTTAGCTTTCCCTAAAGTTTGGGCTTTAACAAGAGTGTGCCCAGGCGACTTCAATGCGCACCCCGACGGAGCCACGCCACGCATGCGGTGGGACTGATGCCGGGAAGCCGTCGGAATGGACTGAGTATATTACTCATACAGACTGTTTGTATATATATAAAGCCACCTTGCTTTAGCCTCAGTTGAACCCCTGAGAAAACCTACCTCCCTCTCTCCATCACGGGTTTAGGATTTAGGATTTAGGATAACGCAGCCTGCCCTTAAAGGCAATGGCACCTGGCACACTGATTGGTGTAACTGGCGTAACGCCCAAAACACGCCTATGCATAGTATAGCGGGTAGCGCAAGTGTTTTACGGATAACGGGAGGTGCGCAAGATAGCAACCTTTGCGGGGTAACGCCTCTTCCTAAATGCTAAATCCCCAAATAACGGGCTTAGGGAGTCTGGCGCAAGATGGGGCCCAAGATCTAAAGCGATAACATACAAAAAAAAGTTTTTGCTAATTTTTGGGTCATTTACTTGTAATTCTTTCTAAATTTCATGTTTCGGGGAATTTCTTGCTAATTTACATCACCTTTGTTGCCCTGGTTTCTCAGGCTTTAAAGGTATACATACAGAAAAAAACTGTGAATAACAGTACAACATTTTTGTCAGGCACGTTCAATATCACACATTCCAGTGTGATACAAGAAATGTGAGCAGCAGACTTAAACAAACTAAGATAGTGTGGTTTATGAGAATATATTGCTCAGGCACTTAATTCATTACAATCTCCATTCATCTCTCTCTCTCTCTCACACACACACACACACACACACACACCAGTGAGTGTATGTAGAGTATTAGTCACTGATGTATGTTCTATGAATTTGTCAAGCAGAAAGATAATTAACTGGGCCGTGAGGTAAAGACGAGTTTAATATTACATAATTCACTCACCTGCTGCTAACTCCATCTCATCATTTAATTTCATCATTTACAACCTGAATTAATTTCTACGCTACATTTCTGTTGTATTTTTGTTGTTGCACTTAGTCCAAATTTGTTAATATTCATAGAATGTCAGCATTTACTTGTTTATTTATTGAGCTGGAACACCATCTACAATCTGATTACAATCTTTCGGTCCAGTTCTTATTCAGATTGGATGCAGCAGCAGAAGCAGAAAGTGCAGTCTCTCGTTTGACACATTTATGAGTGGAGGCAAACTGTATCAGGGGTTAAACCACTGGTTTAATAAACTTCCTGAAGATACCAAGTGAGCTTTCTACTGTCCCCAGTCTAAGGGCCTGAAACTTCATCTTTTAAAACCACTAGTATATATGCAATTGGTTTATATATGTTACCAAATCTGCCCAATTTTTAGTCTTTGTTGTCTGGTCAATTATATTTTGTGTGACTGTGTATATTTAACAACTTTTTCAACTTCATCTCAATGTATTCAGTTTTTTGCCTGCTCTCCCATTCTCCTTTTGTCTTCTCATTGTTATTTCCCAGGTGTCCCAGATTGGTGACTGGCTGACCCGAATAAGCTTGGGATGTACCTAATGCTAATAATTAAATATTAAATTTGTATTAATTAATTTTTTAATAAAATACATTTAAAGTCTGTCCTGTCTGGATTTATGGGTTGGTTGTTAAGGCTTCTTTCTGCTGTCTCCAAATCCCTCAGTCTCTCACTGTCATTTATATGATATTGACAAAGTGAACAACATTAAGCTTAAGAAACAAACACATTTCATATTTTCCTCATATTTCTCCATTTGAAGGAGCCACTAATAGTTTGTGCCGGCTCTTTCAAGACCTGTCACAACATAAAAAGGTCTGCTCTCCAAATATCATCTACTACAATGATTCACAAGTACCACCTGTCCTGCAAGTGTTTGTTCCAGCTCTGTTCTTGCACACCGGATGCAAATAAGGACTTAATGCTAATTGGTTGAAACAGATCTACGTGAACAACATATAGGGGGAGAGCAAGAGGTGTAACTCATAGTGTAACCATCACAGACCTTGTGTATTGAGCGAATGTTATCTAGTCAAACTGTCGGCAGGACTCTATTATTTAAGTTTGTTAACTTTCTACATTGTCTACTCACCTCAGCCGGGCTGCCTGACTCCTCACATCAGAGGTCAGTCCTCCTGTCTCCATTGGGTCTGTTAGAACACATGCACATTCATAAGTCATGGCACTGATGGTGCTGCAAATTCACAAGGTAACAGTATATTGTTACACTATTAGAGGAGACTTCTAGTACTACTAGGGATAAAATGAAGCATGAGTAGAAGTGTGACTGATATCTGACAGGCAAACAGCAAAACATTTGAACATCAGCGAAATTAAAGACCTTATTTTTGACTTGAGGAGACAGTTCCTGCGTACATGTGTCACTGAGAACCTCAAATGGACTAGAAGCACACCCCTCCTGGATAAAAAAAACAAAACAAAAACAAAAGTAAAGCTGTCACCACAGATCATAAGGAACTTGTGCAGATACTTAGTTGGAAGTGACCTTGCGAAACAGAAAATGGCATTTCGGACTGCACAGGTCTACAGCGTGCAATAGTGCGTTATTGGTTCATCAGTACCATCTCTGTAAGCCATTTATTACAATCAAAGAGGAGTATGCAGCATTATTACAAATCTCATACACCATAGTCACAGCCTCTATACTCTTCCTGCCATCTAGAAAACAGTACCCGTGCATACGGACCACTACCAGAGGACTTTCCCTTTCCAACAGCTTCTTCCCACAAATTGTTGTGTTTGTGAACTCTTTGCCGTCCTGACTTGCATAACTTAGGGCTGCACACAACGATACTTTACTACAGTTACAACTGCACTATGGCACTGCACTTATTCTAAATACCTTTTACTTTTTAAATTGCAATTCTATAACATGAATGTGTATATGAGAATGCATAAATATGTGTATTCGTGCGTACAAATGTCTGGGGGTGTAAGTGGCTGCATTTATGCATGTATGCATAAGTTAGTGTATATGTGTGTGCACTAGCATGTAGATATATCTAGGGATGTATACCTTTTATTCATATTCATTAATGCAGTGTTACCTGCATTAATGAATCCTGTCGTAAATGACTTTAACTATGGGGAATTTGGTTTTGTTTCTGTTGCACAACAGTGAGAGAAATGACAATACAGTGTTGAATTTTTAAGACATATCGGCTTTGTGAGTGACTTGTACAATGTCACTGCCGTGGGATTAAACTCTTGAGCCACAAACAAAAAGCCAGACCAACTCAAACAGCAGGACAAAATGGAAGCAAAGACAACAAAAAAAGCTGCAATATTCACATCTTGCTAAGAGAGCAAAATGGTAATGCAGCTCTTGGGCTTCAGGCTGTGTTTTGCCGCTATGATTGTTCTCTTTCTATAAGGGCTAATCCAATTCCTTATTTCACTTTATCCCCAACAGCAATTGACAAGAATGACTGATGTGGGAGATGAGATGAGAAAGAGAGACAAGAGTCATGTCTAAAAGAGGTATAAAAGTCAAACCCATTTCCCACACTTTTTGTTCCATAGTAAATTAAATTTTCAACGCATAGGTAA
This sequence comes from Myripristis jacobus, assembly GCA_900302555.1. Classification (NCBI taxonomy): domain Eukaryota; kingdom Metazoa; phylum Chordata; class Actinopteri; order Holocentriformes; family Holocentridae; genus Myripristis; species Myripristis jacobus. The sequence continues at coordinate 5,316 of OMLB01062351.1, forward strand.
GAGTGATGCCTGACTAAGGTCGTGGTTACACTTGACACATCAGTGTGACCTGCCTGATCGGATGGTGATTTGAAATATTCCCATGCACATATAGTCCACTACATGATCAAATGTCCAGATTGTGTCCACATGCTGTTGATGGTGGAATGCCATCACATTAAGGAGTCTCTTACTTCCGTTTCTATCTCGGGACATGGAAGTGATAAATCTTATGTGAACAACAAGCTGTGTGAGAGACAGTTTGCTGGTATGCCAGTATCATGAGGACCTTCAAATTATAATCAATCCACTCAATAATTGGATACCTGTGATGATGATGAGAGGTGTTCTGGAAACAGTATGTCTTACACATACCGCAAAATGATACTATAGTACAAATCAACACTATACCACTGTTTTAAGGTTACACCATCAGAGCAAATGTAACTCTTACAAATGGTTTTGAACAACCACCCAGAGGCCATTTCAGTTCAGTTCATTTGAGTTCATTCTGACTGATGAAGGCCTAGCACCGAAACGTCGCATTACATATATCACTGCAAGTTAGGCAGTGTGCAAGAGTTTATTTTCAACTTTTGATCTACTCCCTCTCTTACACACCTGTCTCAAGAGATGGATGTGCGGAGGGTTGTACTGTTCTGAGACTGTTTTGAACAACCACCCAGAGACCAGGTCAGTTCTTTGAGAGAACAAACAATACTGCAATCAACACTTTCACAGAGAAATCAACACTCATTAACACTGGATAATTAGTTGTGCAACTAGGAGGACTGTGACAAATGGAGGGGCGGTGGCATGTAGTAGTTTGAGGGCAGAGAGACAGGGGAGGCCCGTCGTGACAACAAGGTTCCCCTGTACTTAATTAACCCTCATGAAAAGGTCTGACGCCCACTCCAAAGGTGTGTGTATTACCAGAGAGGTCTGATACCTGACTTTGCACATGTGCCAGGGCCCAGGGACATGCAAATATGTTGAACTTCAACCACAACATGGCAAGACATAACCTTCCTCAGTTAGCCCCACTGGTTGTCTGGTTTTGTGGCTGAGGCACCAGGTGAAAAGTCTTTATTGTTAAAAAAAAAACCAAAAAAAACAGGCCTGTCCATAATGCAGTACATGCATACTATATGCATGTACTGCATACTATATGCTCAAGTGATACATTAATAGACAATCATTGTTATGAACATTCAGATATGATATATTCAAATTCATGTCATGACTATGAATCACAGATGGAACTCAATCAGCCTACCTTTATTTAAGTCTACAATCTACAGACTTGTATACATTATATTGTATATACGGATGAGTTATAAAGTCATTTAGAGTAGTTACTAAGTCATTCAGCTAAGATAAACTTTGCTGCTAGGGATTTCAGGTGTTAAGTTCTTCAAGTGACTTAGCACTGGCATGCTTTAGGCTTTGCACAGCCAAAAGCAGCCCAAATCCTTCTCCTTTACTCCTAAAAACTTTGGGTTTAACCAAAATCTAAGACTGACACAATCAAAAGGCTATATATTTGCCTCATTATACCAATTCCACACCAACTGTTAAGGACATGTGAAGCATGTATTGAAAGCATAGCCTGTAGGCTACTGAAAATGGTGACATGCATCACTAAAAAACAGCCAAGCCAAAACCAAGCTACAGACAGACATCACATCAAATAAGAATCACTCCCTCCTCAAGAATGTATAGAAAACACCCCAGGCAGTCATTGTGTCTGCTTGTCCCTTTCATAAGAGCAGGCACAATTACAACAGAGAGGACTGCTGCACATAGATCATATCACAGGCTGATGCAAAGCATGGGAATGCAGATACAGAGGCCACTCAAAATTTGATCTATAACCAACCTTTTTGCATTAATAAAACATATCTATATCAATTTGCCAAAATGCATATGCATATCTGTATACATACATATCTACATATATATGTGCATATGTACTCAATGAAATATGAGACTTTGTCTTGGTCTTAAGTGGAAAATCAAGAAACATGGGATTATGCCATCATTATCAAAGTGAGCCCAACAACAAATGTGGGATTAAAATATGTTAGGATGAACATTTGAAAATGTTCATTATAAGTTAATTTACATTCAAAAAGAAATTTTATCTAATAGCATAATGTGAACGTAATGTGACATGACATGATGTAACACAGACCCGTTCTGCTATGTTCCCTGCTCATCCATAAGCACTACATGAAAACAACAGTTAGTTAAGCAAATGTGGAATTTAGACTAAAACCTGAGAAGTGTAACCTTGTAACAGACCTTGTTCACAGCAGTCATTTTGACATGAGTAGGGGGTAAAAACTGCTGTTACTAATGACATTAATTAAGGTTCTGCTCCACTTATGTCTAAGAGTCAAGGTGCTGGCATTGTTCATGCTGGTAAGACTCTGGCACACTTAAATGGAATTGAATTATAATTAAAGTAATAAACGTATGACGCCAAAATGTACCTACCTAACAGAAGGCAGAAAATTTAGCTCTTGCCTTTATCCATCCCAGAAAGTTCCTCCCCACCTGTGCAGAGAGAAGTCACAACCCACGATAAAAGTGAACATTTGAAGTGCATTTCTACACCTATAATAAAAACCATGACGCTCAGACAGCTAACTGTGTAAGACCTGCCTGTTACAAGATTAATATCACGCCGCAGCGAGTTAATGTCACTCGTGTACAGAATCAGCTGCCCTCCTCCAGTAGACCCTCTACACAGCGGCCATTTTGACATGAAACAGCAGGAGACAAAGGACCTGATAGCACCTGTGTTTACCTGCTATTTCATTAACAACAGTGAAAACACAGTGAAAACAGTTAAAGACAAGCACAAAGCAGTTGTACAGTTTAGCATAAGTAGAAATGGTAAAAATTGTTTTGAAAAAGGTAAAAAGAAGTAGCCCTAAACTTACATAAATACCTGCATGAAGCTAAGCTGACTGTAGCTTGCTAACATTAGCAAAAACCTTTTCCTTTAGCCTTACCTCATTCTCAGCTATTAAAAATAAACTCAGTGTCCTGCTGCCTCCTGCTCTTTAAGAAAAATAAATGCCAAAGAACAGCAGAATTTGCACCGTGTTTGAACAGACTCATACTGTGATAGCTAGAGACACACTGCTAGCAGCTAATCTATAGCACAACACAACTAGTCAACTCATTTCTTCATTTAAGGCAATGATGGTTTGATGGGACCCCAGGCATTTCAGTATTATAATGATAATTTGTATTCTTACCCTTAGAGTGGTATTTGCTCCTATATAGAAGTGTAATTTGTCCACCAGCCGTGTTGTGAAAATGGAGGTTTCACTTCAAAATGAATGAAGTAGATAGAGACTGGAAAACAACATGATTCTGAGCGGTAAAACGCAGTTGAGAAGTAGTTTTGAAGGATGCACAGTAACATATATATATTTAAGTTCCAATTTCATCGCTGTTTCAGACTCCTAATTTCCAAAATGACAGGACTGTTTCCTGCTGTAGCCCTGCCACTGTGTAAGCTGCCTGTGTGGTGATGCAGTGACCAAACTTGGTGGATGTATTGCACTGCAATGCAGGAGCAAATCCCACTGGCCTATGGGTAATGTTGCCCCTGGGCATTTTTATCTGTCCTTAAAAATTACAGTATTCTTGACTAGTTATTAAGTCACGTTTTATAGGTATCAACATGTTCAGTTCAATTCATTAAACTATGTGTTCTGTCATTTTAAATACACTGTTTGCAGGTATGCAGTGAGCTGTGGTGTAATTGGAGCAAAACTTTGTCGTTTACTTGTCATTTGTAATTGGTTAATTATGAGTCCTGTCAATTTTTCCTGTTTTGTGATTGGTGATGGGGCAGGAGCTTGGAGGCTCGGTGGTAGAGCGAGGAGAAGTGAGCGGCAGCAAAAGACGGAGGAAGGATGAGCAAAAACATGAAATTAAGTAGTGATAGAAGTTGTTTTTTTTCCATTGTTGCCGGCTTGTGCGTGTGTGTGTGTGTGTGTGTGTGCGTGCGTGCGTGCGTGCGTGCGTGCGCGTGTGCCCACCAGGTTAAAGCAACCATAGGCTGTCATTTTGTTTGTTTTTTAAAGAGCAAAAGTGCATGGAAAGGTATTGAAAAAAAAGGCTAATACACAAGATTTTAAAGGGGCACAGACAAGGTCCAGTATTACTAGTGTAGTTCATTCATTCCAGTGAAAGGTCATTTGACCACTATTTTCTTGAATTTACAGTTGCTGATGGTGAAGTGAACAATTCATTTATTTTGATGATTTAATAAAATGAAGTTCATTTTGAGGACATAGTGGTTTCTGTGGTTTCTTAGGTCTTAAGAAAAAAAAGGTTACAGTGAAGCCATACTAAAACTGATACTGAAATAATAATAAGGGAATTAAAGTATCGAACTCAGGGTGCTACCTATAGGTAAAGGTGAAGGAAGTGTTAGAGTAAGAATCCAAACCCCCACTTTAATATCCCCCAAATGAGGTACATTCAAATGCCCTTCACGGTGCAGTATATATCCAGGCAAGTTGATCTGGAAAACACAAAAATTTCATTAATACCAAAGGTCATTGATGCCTCTCAGACAGTGAGGAAGAGGAGGAAGTATCAGAGCAGGAAACTTAGAGGACAACTTGGACTGAAAGCCTGATTGAAGACTTACTGTGTCTGAAATTTTATATTTTTCTTACCTTTCTCCTTTCTTCACAGCTAAGTTTTAGATTTAGCTTTGCTTATGGCAAAATCTCAAAACCTCAAGAGTATGCATGCCATTTACTGCCAAAATCAGCTGAAATCTTTTGCCCTGAAATTCCCTGCAAGGCATGCAGTGCTTTATTACCCTAATCATAGTGGTAATCATAACTATAGCTGGAAGGCAGCATTGCCTTACACTGGGGGCAAAAAAAGAGAGCAAGAGTTGTAAAACCTCAGAAAATCAATCTCCCTGACATCTGAAACACTGCCTAAAAGTCATTCATCTATTTATCTGTTTGTTTCTGCATGCAAAAAAGATTTGTAGTTCAAAATTTGGTTTAGAGAGTAATAATGATGCAATGTTTAGGCCAGGTCAAAAATGCCCATACTAGTCAAGGGTCAGCATTTGCACAGTTTTTATGGTCAGGAGCTCATAACCCATATGAGCCCATGCCAGGCAGCTCACTGTGTTAAGAATAGGCTGGAGTGCTGAGTGTTTAGCTGCACAGCTCTAGACCAGTTGTGAACAATCTCGATGGCATCATACCCTTTCAATCTTGGTCTTGTACTGGCCTTGAACATAAAAAGTCTAGTCTTTTACTCTTGCTTGGTATATCAGCCTTGCTCTTACCTTATAGGTCTTGACTGAGGAGGTCTTGACTACAGTGTAATTTCTACTGCCAAAGAACCCATTTGCAGTGCAGTCTACCTTGTGACTTCAGAGGCCAGACATAAGACATTTCTTGGGACCAATGGACATCAGCCACGTTCCATTATCCCTGACCGCTGGGGTGTTGTATTCTTCAGTTTCTGCATTAGCCAATCTTTCTGCTGCTTTCTACAGTAGTGTCGCACATTTACCAGGCTATTTTACATGAGTTTTTTGTTTTAAATTGATGGCAAAGTTAAAATTGCTGGAATGACTAATGACCTCCTCCTACAGTACGGATCCTATAAATTACAATAAGGAACTTGGACTAGGTGTGGGGGTTAATGTAATTATGTTATTATGAAATCACCTTCCCAAAGATGCAACACCATAGACATATAAGTGGATTAAAAAATGTAATAGGAAGTAGTATCCATCAGGGCACATTGCCGCAAGTCAGTATTCGGTTACAGAGTGCTGTGCTTCATTGGAAGGGCCAAACAATTTCAGTTACATTTATGTATGCACTTTTTTTGTATGCACTTTTTGCATGACAAAGAAAAGACTATGACCTATTTATTGAAGAAGTTCCCAAGGGAAATAAAGCAGTTTGATTTGTAGGCCCACTGGACATCATTTGGCTTTCAGGTAACATGATGTTATATGTTCCGGTGTCTCTTGCCCCTTTCACGCATGAACTGAACTCCTGAGCTTATCGTCACATTACTTGGAGGATATGTGAGAATGCAATGGCTGAACCTGTTGGTCCAGACTTTACCCTGCCAGCTCTCTTATACCAAGTCTGCATAATGAGCAGTTGAGCCCATATGTAAAGTAAAGAAGGTCATGGATCAAAGACGTCACACCCAGTGAGTGCGTATGAGCGAGTGCCTCCTGCACACTATCCAGGGGCCACCCTTCACCCAGTGTTTCCAGTAGGTGAGAACACATCCTGTTGTATGCTTCATGAGCCTGGACCTGATTCTCCAGACGTTGTGAGGAGATGTGAGGAACTCCCATAAAATTTGTAGCCTACATTTAAAATTGCCATTTCAGGTTAATGGGCTTGGCCATTTACCAAGTTAGATATGGCTATATTTTGGGTGTTGTCCTGCACTCACAGTTATTCACAGCCTATTGAAAGATATTTTTATTTCCACTGCAGACTGTATTGTGTTGCCTGATATCTGCACACTTGAATTGTTGTAGTGCTATGCTTCCATTGTTCATTCCTTCTTTTTAATATATGCAGTGTTTCATGGCGGTATTTGGGCAGATTTTGAACAGGCCCCCATAAGTCTGGAGGCAGTGTTGCCAGATTAGTTTGATGTATTCTGGCCCAATAATTGCTCAGAATCCACCCACACTGATTAAAAAAAAAAAAAACACCCAAATATTATCTATAATAAATAATACAAATTAATTCATAAACAGTAGTAATGGTATTGTGATTCATTACAATGCCTCAATATGATATAATCACAAAACAACAACTCAAGTGCTCACAACTGCACTATGTTTTTACAATACTGTAATTTTTAACATATTTTTTTTAAAAACAGTTGAATTCATGGTAAACTAGCCAAAATCCTGTCCACCCACCCAAGCCCATTTTACCCTGACCGATGGAACCCATGACTGCCCATTTTGGCGGAAAACTCCCCCAATCTGGCAACACTGGCATCCAACCAATATGGCAACACTAACCAAAACATATTGTACCCATGACTTCCACTCAAAGGAGAGACGTTTTTTCCACGCTTCCCACGCTTTTGGACAAAGATAAGCTCAATGATTGGGCAAAAGCTTATGTAAGTATGAACTACCAACAACATATATCGTCACAACATATAATACCATGCAAAAATTCATCAGATATTTTTAACATATGTACATATACAATTTGTGTTGGTATTTGTTGTTGTATTTATTGCTTTGTTTGATATCTGTTTTTATCTACTGGCTGTGAACCAAGGGATAATTAAGTTACACTGAACCTTGATACAAGTTTTACTGTGCATTTCATATGTTATAAACATATATATGCATGTATAAATTCAAAATATATTGTCAACATATATGGTGTCAGCATATAATACATATAAGAATTCAGCACAAAGGTATTTTTAATATATGTACATGTACACATTTACTATGGGTATTTCATATGTTAGAAGATGGAAGATCAACCCTCTGGATTGAACATGTTAACTTAAATATACCAGGGCTAATATAGTTTGGAGAAGTCTGATGAAGCGAAAACAAAAGATTGTTGGACTGTCTGACAAGGGACAAAATAGTGAAAGAAAGATTGATGGTTCAGGTATGTTTTCTTTAGTGCATTGTTTTATTAAAAAATACAAATAAAAAATAATAATGCAAGAATCTGGATCTCCTGTGCCCTCAGAATGTAACTGCCAGTGCAAAAAAAACATGCAATGAGACACTGTCATTGTCAGTGTCAGTATGTCAAAAAGCCATTACGTGCTATGTGTCGGAGGCAGGTAGGTACATCAGTCTTTGAAACCATACCAACATCTGATGTGGAATATCTATTATGTGTTGCACACTGGTGGAGGACGTGCCATTTATTTTTTTTAAATAGCTTATTATGTCAAATCTTGACATTTAGTGGGGTCAGTGTTCAATTACTGTGTCACACTGATGTGTTAATAGGTGGGATTATTGTTCAGGGAATAAATGCACTGTTGTTATGTTATTAGTTTTATTAAAGCATTTTGTCATGTGTATTGTGTGTCAAGTGTGTTGGTGCTGCGACTACTGAATTTCCCCTTAGGGTAAATTGCATATTTACATGCGTAGCACCGACATATAGGATTCAGAGAATTTCGCCCCTAAAGAGATTGTCATGGGAGATTATACGTGATATTTGTGTGTTTTACAGCTACATCAGAGTCAGCTGACACAACATAGGCATTACATTGTTCACCTACATGCATGCTTTATTTATCTGAGCTGGATTCCATAAATTCCTTCAATACAGTCTCTTGGCAGTGCAAGAAAAGATTTGCTGGTTTGCTTTTTTTTTGTGGGTGGTAAGAAGTTGCAGCCAGGCAAGATCATTCTTCTTTGCAGGCTTGAAATTTCTAAGATCACTGCCTCCTGCATTAATCAGCACAATGTCAAAGCAGGCAAGGTGGGAAATGACCTGTCTTGAACTTTAGGTCAGTATGTGCCTCCCTCTATACCCATGACATTTTGGCAGATAGATTTAGGTTTTTCAGGCATATGCTGTTAACATGCTGGTAAGCATTAGAAGAAATCTATCACCACATAAAGATAACATCAGTTGCATGGGTTTGGAAATTTTAAAAAGTGCACATTTACAGTAAAGTATTCCCTGCTTAAGTAATTTTCAAAAAAATGAAAAAAACAAAACAAAACAAAACAAAAAAACAGTGGCAGTATATATCTAATTTAGAGTAATGTGTGCAGCAATATTTCTACTCTTTCATTTAGGCTGATGATTTTAAAGAAAGGCCCCACTGTATCAGTGAACATTACACAGTCAATACCCTCATATCATTTAATTATTCATCACAAGCCCCTCAGGTCTGTAACGATGGAGCTGTAGATGGCATGAACAGATGTCCTGTCAATGAGCAATTGACACAGGGTCAGCAGATAAAGCAAGGACTGGGAGGCTTATATCACTGGGATTAGCAATTTCTCCCTACATTGATCAGAGAGGAAAAAGAAAAGAAAAAGTAAAGTAAAAATGCATTGAATTTACCCTTAGATGTGTTTCCAGTTACCATTTTCTACCATTCAAATTTTTATAATATAATATATATTTTTGATTCATTTTACACCTTCACTTTGCATGTGTTTGTAGCCATCATTGCCTGTGTACCTTATGAAAAGAAAGGCAACAATTTTCACTCGATACTGCCCACAATTACTCACAACAGAAAATTATGCAATCATGCAAGCGTGGTTTCCTATCTGACAATAGCGGCTATAAACTATAATAGCAATATCTACTTGTAATTGGACCACCAGGTAAGAGGGTGACACCTCCCCCGAGGACAAGTTGCTATTATCTCTTCAGTTGAAGACAATTGTGAGTCTCAATGTTCTGTAGGACTTTATAACCACGAGAGGAGAGAGAGAGAAAAAGAGAGAGAAAGAAAATCAAGACATGAAGAGTGGAAGAGACAAGGCATTTCTATATGAACTCGTATACAAGGTAGGAACATTTAATTTTTAACAGTAGTTATATACTTAATAATTAATCCTGTGGAACGGCTCAGCCTGCTTAAAATGTTAAACCTTTCGAAAGTACTGCTGCTGTTTTTTAGTCAATGCACATCAGATACAATTAAATACCCCACCTGTCCCAATTCTGCTTTGCCTAATAGAAATTAACTTGTGCACACGACATAACAGTATATAAAATGTACCATTAGAAAGTACCATTAGAAATGCGAACATATGCATAAAACATGGGTGTACAGTCAGACAATACAGAACCATTTAGAAAACCTATTATTCTCCAGTTCTCTCTCCCCTGTCTGGATTCCAGTCTGTCAGTTTTGATTATCAAATGGTCAGAAAGGGAGGGATAGTCATTTGGCTGTTGCAGAATAAAATGACGATTGTGTTTAGTTGCTATGTGGTGACCACACAAGCTAGTCAAACCGTAAAGTGTGTCACCGTAGCCTGAAAACTGACATATTGTGCTGTGGCTGCTTGCTAACAGCAGTCATCAACATAAATAGTTACCACCACTTGGTCCAACGATCTTCAATTCTCCCCCAGCAGCAGAAGATGCCCCTCCATGCCCCAGACACCACTGATCGTTTGGCCATTGCTGCAAAACCTCTCGCTTCAGTGACTCAGCAACCCGCCGCAAGTCGGTTTACATGGAGGTTATCCCCGAACAATGGCCACAGGTCTTCAAAATGGCAGTGACACACATAACAATGGCCACTACTTCAGCCATCCTGCTATGTTGCTTTGAATGGGAAAGTCTGTTCTACTCCAATTCAAGTCCTGTGAGTAGCACCCTCTTCAAGGCTTTCAGCACATATACTGTGCTACATTCATGCTATTTCAGCTTTAATGCCAGAGGAACCATGTCATCTTCAGTATGCAGTTCACTAGAAAGACTGTCCATCTTCAGTATTTTGTGGCCTGGTTTTGGACCGCAGGCTCCTAAGCATTTCTTTTAAAAAAATACCTAAAAAGTGACAGTGGGGTTCCAGAGAAATTTTTTCTTTTATTCACGTCTATGAAATCTCCAATAACACTCTATCACAAGGGTATATACCTGATCACATTGATTGTAACAATAACTGAGCATCACATTAGCCTCCATGCTGAACTTGTCTGTTCTCTTTTTGTCCACTATACAAGTAAGAGGTGTCCTGCTGCCCTGACTTGTCTTGAATTTTGATTTTCACCCTTACAGTGACACAATTTGCAGCAGGCAAATCCATATTTTCTCTACCTACCATCTGCTGCCCTGAGCACCACCTGGGATCCTGAGGCAAAAGACCCACAGAATTTCTGCCATGTAAGTATGGAAATATCCTCCTGAGAGCCAGCAATTCATTTTGTCCTCTGCAATGGACATCAGTCCCCAGCCACAATTTAAGAGAAAACATCCCGAGTTTTCCAGTGATGCCTTATTTGACTGGTTGTATAAAGGCAACCATTTTTATGGCTCCACAAAATGATTAAAATCAATAAAAGCACATTTTCTGGAAGAGGGAAGTAAAGAACAAAAAGTGACTAGAGCTACAGGAAGTGGTAATGTGAAATATTTATGACCTACTAAATACAACACATTGTTTACAAATGTCCTTAGTTATACATACCAGGACTACTCTGTATAATACTGTGGGTGATTTTACAGCACCAAAGACAGAAAGAATTCTCTCTGGATGGTTGAGGCTCAGATAGAGTTATCAGAAAATGGAGATCAGGAGGAAGAATTTGAAGCACACGACAGAACATGAGAGCTTAGAGGAGAAGGATTTGGTGGAAGGAGGAAGGGGATAAAATTTGTTCATTATCCACTTTGGGTTAAAAATAGCATACATAGTTCTAAGCTTTATTTATCATTGGCATTGAGTAGTCCATGACCTTGCTGACTTCGATCAGAATTTGATTACCCACAAATTCAAATTTTAGAATATAAACATATTCTGTCATGAGCTGCTTCTTGAGATACTGATTACATTAAATCCATTTACAACTGTGTGAGAAAAGCATGAGAAGATTTTTCCATTACACCATTAAAATAGAGATGGTTAAACCAGGTTTTACTGGGTCCAGGATTTCTCTGTTTGAGGCAGTTGGTGCCACGGTGAAAGACAGCTGAGAAAGAAATCTATAGATTGTGCAGTTCTGTAGGGTTCTGAACCCCAGTCACTGACTCTAGGCTGACCACAAAGACATAAAAGTGGAAGGTCCAGCTTTCAGGTGCCTTTTGTGTTTTAGGAAGTATGTAGCACTGTAGTTGCTATGGATCGGTGCCCAGAGGACAAACTTTTGTTTGGCCAATTTTTTTTTTAAATTATTTGAGGTATGCATTTTTGTGTTAGGTTCTAAAGAAAGAATAATATTTCAAACTCTCCAGTTATTATTGGCCTGAATAGTACTCTATCTTATCCATGATCATGACTTGCTTTAAGTCTTGTAAGTCTACAGATTTCATAATGATATGTTTATTTCCTGAGTTGTAATGCCTTGTTTTGAATTTTTTTCCTATGCTGCTTTGGATGAACATGGGATGTGGCCTCTAAATCACGATGGGTGAGGGCCTGACTGTTGGTTGATACAGCCTGGAATTTGGGTTTCCAGTGAGATGGAATAGTTTGATTGATTGAGCCAGTCCACTTGAATCTCTATAGCTGCGTTGCTGCTCCAAAATACTGGATCATGTGGTTCATTGTAGAACCTTACAGGGCTAATCTGCTACAAAGAATTGCACCGACACAGGATGACCTGATTTAGCTAATTCCCTAGTGACTGTTCCGCTTGAGAAAGGTGATCTGAATAACAGACTAAGGGTACAAATAGTCTAGCATTAGAGAGGGCCCACTTAGAAGCTCTTAAGAAATGCTGTTAAGTGCTTCCTCCTCTAAGCCAAGGCAAATTGGTCAAACCTACTGATAAGATGACCTTTTGCATTGTAAGAGATTTTTTCCTTTATACTTTTGACTTATGATAAAAAGTGGCTTGTAAAATGTGAAAAATGTGGGATACAATCCAGAATAATATCCCTTACAATGAACCCTGGTGTGTGGGCTTTACATTTCCACACAAAGATCTTTCTATTTTTCCTCTTGTGGACAGAGGCACACTGGTATTATTCAAATTGTGAGGAACTCAGTTTGGGCAATAGGTATAGTCATTTGACCTGAAGGCCATCATCGTGTCTTGTCTCACGTCATTAGGTGGAATATTCACAATGGCTGGAGCGGGATTTGTCCCCTGCGGCTGGGGGCATTTTACAGGAGAGAGGAAAATGGAGTCAGTGTCGTATAAAGCTGCCACGTTGGTAAGTGGGAGGTTACTGCCTGGCTCACCCTGCTGTACCAATGTATCCTGGGGTGAAGCATGTACTGGGGGCACGCTTGACCTACTGAGCACTAATGGTCTGATTTGCAATGGATTTACATGCAGGAGAGGGAGACTGACTGTACCCTGCGGATGCCACTGAGACGATGGGGGGCCTTCTCCATTCAGAAGGCTTAAGGCCGGCAGTGTATCAAATAGCTGACTAGATTACCTTGGCCCTACAGGAAAAAGTCAGCTTCAAAGAAATGCAAGGTAGTAGTCATTTTGGAGTGTAGATAGCAGCGAAGGTTGGATGTAGTATTTTTTACATGGAATAGCATTTTATTTCATTCTGTTGACTGTTGTCTAATATGGAGAGGATTGTTTGGTAAAGGCTGTGAGCCAGGTGCACCCTGAGGTAGGGAGGTAGATAATGAATAGCTTGCAACAATTTGCAGTAATGCTAGACCAAATCACCATGATGTTGCACTAACAACGGCCACCGCTGGGTAGGAAACTGGTGGTTCATTTGAATTATGGGGGCTTGCGAGGTCAGCAAATTTTACTATTTTTGCAGTTATTATGCCCTGAAATGGACTGGCGACCTGTCCAGGGTGTTTCCCTGCCTTCCCGCCCAATGAGCACTGGGATAGGCTCCAACATCCCCCATGACCCTTGTGAGGATAAGCGGTTTGGACAACGGATGGATGGATGCAGTTATTATTCAGTTGTACTTGTAACATTCAAAGATACAGTTAAACAAGATGGTCTGAAACATTTGATGTTTCTGATATGATTCTGTTGCGTCTTTGTTGAGCCAAACTCTGCACAACAGTGCCATCTGACGCCGGTCGAGCTAACAGCAAGTTTAAGGTCAGTGGTTTAAGGAGTAATTTTGCTCTTCTCACATCTGAAGATCCAAACCCTCTTCTACTCATTAGTCCATAAAACAACTAACTTGAAACTACATCTCTGTTGTTATTTATTTTCTTGCCCCCCTTTGTCTGCACTATTGAACTTGCATCACACACTATGTGTGTGATGCAGAGATTTTCCACCTGAAATTTATGGTAAACAAACATTGCGGGTGTATATCTAGCTTTCTAGCTAGATAGCTGTATAGATACATAGATAAAAGACAGATATAAAAGTTAGATTTTTAAAATGTGTATATTGTTTATTGAAGCCAGACTTAGCTTTTATTTCATTATTTGTTTATTTGTTTGTTTTGTTAGTTGACTAGGTCAGCATGTGGTGTATGTCGTATATGGCCACCACTGGTAGGAATGGTTCACTGGGGTTTGGGCAGCCAAACAGGTTACAAGTCTAGGTGTTCCTCCATATTATAGAGGATTATAGGGTCTATAACATACTGTACATCAAATATATGTGGCAAAACTGCATAACCATGTCAAACATGTTTTACAGCAGCTCTGAATAAAACTTTTACTCATCACACATGAATGACACTTCAGCAGTATGGCTGAATTTATCAGCAGTATGTCTTCTCTTATGTCCAGATGAAACTGGGCATAAAACACTGAAATAAGTGGAGTCATTGCTGTAGAAATGTCCCTAATTCTAATTCAAGCTGCTAGGAACTCAGGCTGGAGGCCCTTTTGGAGTGACTTTGTATGATAAAAGCTCAGCCATTTTCCAGTATCATGTAGAGTTTGTGATAGTCTATGCAGAAAATTGTTAGAAAATAAAAAAATAAAAAAATAAAAAATTCACAATGACTGTGGTCGTTCAATGGCTCAAGCAATTTCAGTAATGTGACCCCTTTTCCATGAAAAAAAGAAATGTGTGAATAGCAGAAAGCAGGGGTTTCTCCTTGAGTATTGTGAATACAGAATGGCATGGTGAGAAGCTATTTCATCTGGCCACCACTACCTGCCTGCTTGTTCAGGACATGTCACCTCCAGTGGCTACATAGCTGGATGGATCACAACCATACTTGAAATTTCTTTTTCGCTGAGTTACATTCGCCAGGTCCCTTAATGCACATTCACTGCGACAAAAATCTCTATCATAACACTTTTCATGCTGTAATTGCTTCTTGAACCGGCTCTTTCCTGTGCTTCAGGAGAAAAAAAGTTTAATGAGGTGCAGCAAGTAACTCTCAAGTTCACCCTGAGTGGAAGGTGATGTGCTCGGCCATCATTTACCCTCAGCAGGGACAAGCGGGGGTTGCAAGGGCCACGGTATAATCACACAAGACCATGTGGTATAATAGTAACAGTGCTAGCTGATTGGGAAAGGTGGAGCAGTTATCACAATTACAATAAATGTCTTACCATTCTGTGACAAGAATACCAGTGGTTTTGTATGTTTTAGCCCATTTATAACAATTCACATAAGCTTTACATTCCTACTGTCCAGCTTCCAAACCAGACCGTTTTTTGTCACCTTTCATGGAGCCACTTGTTTCCAATTATTTCAGTATTGCACAAAAATCGACTTCCAGAGACTTGAAACTTGCTTGACATAGGTAATCCATCAACATAAACATCCTCCCTGGGTTTATTTTTGTCAAAGTTATTTTATTGTTGTGTGGTAATTTTGGTCTAATGGTTGCACTGATTTAAAATGTCTGCATGTCTTTACATGCAGCCATCTGGGACCTCCAAGTTGGCTGCCAAACAGCATTGCTTTACATGCAATTTGGTCAGAAAATCAAACGCAGAGGACAATCAACAAGGAAGGGCATCGGAAAAAAAGGATGACATCAATCTGACCTTTTCTTGCTTTAAAAAATGGTACAATAATGACTAGCTACCTGGATAACTACCAAGCAGTAACTGTTGTTTTGATTGTTCCAGTAGCACTTCAGTGCACCATTCCTCAGTGGGAAACTAGACTCAAACCACCATGACTGTTGTAGTACATCCTGGCAGAAATGTTAGCCAAAGCACAGCAGAGATATACACACACTGACACATTTATGCATTTTTGTATGATTTCAGACCATTAAAAATATAAAACTGTTGATGGTTTCAGGCTTAAACAAACTGTGAGCTTCAAACTTGTAAATGTAATCAGAATACTGTGCACTGTAGTTCCTGGGTTCAGTGAATCATGCCCATATCTTTGACTTCCCTTATGTACATAACGCACTATAACTGCACATGCTGCAAGTCAGGGCTATTAAGTTGCAACAGTGTTGAGCTGCAGGAAGGACCAACGCCTTCTGCTTTGCAAGGTGTTGCAATGTTTGTTGTACAAAAAACAGCCATAAAACTCAAAAGAGTTTAATGACTTTTTGGGCTCAATTACCATTTACCTACCATTTGCACTGTGATTTTCTTGGCCACCGATGTCTCATTGGTGGCCAAGAAAATCAGATCAGCAGTCGCCAGGAAACTCTCTGTTCAGGAGAAACCTTGGACCCGCAATAGATGCAATAGAAACCAGTTTTTGTCAGATGGCACGAGAAAAGTGCATTTCTGTCCAATGTTGTTCTTTTGAGAAATAAGTTTATATTGCAGCAAATATTTTGCCTGGTTGTGATATTAGTATATCTTTCCCCTTATCTCTACTGTTTTGATGACAGAGCTTAGAATCAGAGTCAGAAAACACACACTCATTTGCCCATTACAGTACAGCAGTGAAAATTTCCCTTGTGTTAATGGCAGTTACACAACTCAAATTACCTTGCATGCTAATATAACTAGACTGGTGTACGGACAGAGAGAAACATAGATGCTGTGCTGAACAATGGGGTAGCAGGGCAAAATAAGAAAAAAAGGAAGGAAATGAAGGGAGAGAGAGGTTAGCAGGAGTGGAGGACAGGAGATTAAGACAGAGGAAATTGCCAAGACCAGCACTCAGCTGCTCAGTTAAATCATCATCAGTACCAAAAGGTGCATCATGTTGCATTTCAGCACCAGGAAATCATCACCATGCTTATTTTAAAAGATTAGTATAATTATTGTAAACACCTGAGAGCCGTGCAGAAAGGACGAGGGTGTCCATGTTGTTTCTGGCATGGTGTGGAGTCCCTCGCAGAGCCCCACGGATCCTTGAGAGACTCTTTGTTGAAAAGCAAATGAGCAATAGTTTAATTTCATAGTTAACTCTTTGAAACCTTTGAAATTCACTTCCTCCAAAAACATGGAAAAAGATGATAAGCAAATTAGCAAGAAAAAATTAGAGGGAAATTTGTAAAACTAAATTACAAGAAAACGACCACAAAATCAGTAAATTGGGAAAGGTGGAGCAAAAGGAGAAAAGGCGGCTTCAGTGTGTGTCCACTTGGACACATGTGGACGTGCACATGCGGCTCCACATCCCCAATTAACTCGCCTATAAAAAGCCACCTTGCTTTAGCCTCAGTTGAACTCCTGAGAAAATGGCAGACATAGTACTAAATCGCAACCTTCCTCTCTCCATCACGGGTTTCAGTTTGCGGATTTGGGATAGTGCAGCCTGCTCTTAAAGGCAATGGCACCTGGCACACTGATTGGTTTAACGGGTGTAACGCCCAAACCACGCCTATGCATAATGTAACGTGTAGCGCAAGTTTTTTAGGGATAACAGCAGGTGTGCAAGATAGCAACTTTTGCGGGGGAACGCCTCTTACGCAATGCTAAATCCCCAAATAACGGGTTTAGGGACTCAAGACGCAAGATAGGGCCCATATAACACTGTATTGAGGTTTCATGTTTCAGTCGGTGAGATCTTCCTCAGATATAATTACATGCACTCAAATCCTGTTGTATTACAGCCTTACATTTTTCTACATAAACAAAAAAATTTTTTTTTTACTTTCTATGCCTGGTCTATGATATGTTGTTTTTCTCTCCCACACAGGCCATAGCACTATGATATTTATATGCACACCTCTCAGTGATGGGCTTGTACCTTTATTTAATTTTTTGACCCTCTGTGGATTTGTCTATAATAATTGATAAATTACAGATTTTCAAATGCTGTTGTATCATACATCCATATATTTTGTACATTTTAACTTTTTTCTTCTATTAAATTAGACTACTAATTAGACTACTAATTAGAATTAGAATAGACTACTAAATGTGTGTGTGTGTGTGTGTGTGTGTGTGTGTGTGT
This sequence comes from Myripristis jacobus, assembly GCA_900302555.1. NCBI lineage: Eukaryota > Metazoa > Chordata > Actinopteri > Holocentriformes > Holocentridae > Myripristis > Myripristis jacobus. The sequence goes on from OMLB01062351.1 coordinate 23,254, forward strand.
GTGTGTGTGTGTGTGTGTGTGTGTGTGTGTGTGTGTATGCACACATATAAGAGTCGTTGTCATCTTGTGGTCTTCCTGCTGGCTTTGACCAGCAGGTGGAAGTAATTATATCTGCTTGCTGTCTCTGTAAGAAATGTTTGTTGTCTTTCTTACAGTTTCCAGAGGAAGCTCTCACTGATCGAAACCTGGCCCAAACATGTGCTTTTACTGTAGCATGGACTTTTCACAGGAGGCTCTCTCTATAGACTAATTAGTGCCAGTGGCCAAAGGCGAATTCCACACATGATGATGCACTGATATGTATAAAAACATCAGAGATGTAAAAAGGCAGGGCAAATTAGACGCTGTAATATGTGGGAGTGAAGAAAAGAGAGAGGGCGGGAGACAGATAAGAGTTCGAGATTGGAAAAAAAAGTAAGAGAGAGAGAGGGAGTAGATAACAAGCATCTTTTAGTAGCCTGTTTGTCTCGATTGCAGTGGGACGCTGCCAGGTCTCACACTGCACATCCCAGCCTCGCCCCACCATTGTAACCCTGACATGGAAGCCCTCACATCAAACAGCCAATAGAGCCTCTGCCTGATGGTAATTCAAGGAGAGAGGGAGGATAGGGGAGATCTAGCCAGTGAACGAGAGGTGGAGATCAAAGAGAAAGAGAAAGAGAGGGAGAGAGCGAGAGCTGGTAAGGGCAACAAGACACAGACAGGAAAACAAAGGAAAAGAGACGGGAGACGGAGATGGAGAGGGCGAGGCAGAGCAACAATGCCACTTAGCTAACGGTGAATTTAATTTGGAGTAAATGGTGTTGGCTGAATTTTGCACCTTTGAGTAAATTCTTCAGGAACGGATATGGAACGTTTGAGCTGAATTCACATAAGGATGAATGGACAAACTCTCAACTAAAAATCTATTACTACACGTACAAACGGCAAAATGAGAACACTTCTCTCAGAACATGTAAGAGTGTCTTGTTTAACTGTCCAAATTTATTGACATGGAACAAGAAATGCAGGCCGGAGGCTCTCAGCTCCGTAAGGAAAGAGAAACAGAGCAAGAAAGGGCCAAAAAGCCAACCAAAGGCGGGGAAAAAAAGCCAGCACTCTCACAAAATGAGCCACCACAGTGAACAACCGACTCGATAAAACACATTTATTATGACCACTAAATGAAGACTCAGTGCTTTCATTTTAAGGGAGCATCCGCTGTTCCACAAGTTAACTTAGATCCACAATAACAGAGATGAAAAACACAGTCCAAGTGTACTGCATGTGATGTAAAAAAAAAAAAAAAAAACTACCAACTTTGCACGTCATTTCAGGGCTGCAGAAGTCTTGATGCAGGGATTTCTATTATTATTTTTCCCTATTTGAAATAATATAATGACAGCATGGGTTCAGATATTGTGGGAGTGAAAGTAAGGCAGTAATTGTGGTGGGAAAGGCTTGATTTTACCCCACTCTGTATAGTGTCATTAGACAGCACGGGGTAAAATCTATT
>OMLB01062352.1:0-11388 GCA_900302555.1 Myripristis jacobus
CTATCACAACATACATGGAGGGTCCATTTACCCCAAAAACTACACTAGACAACAGAGCACCCTGGCAAGGCCTATGTGTCTCCATAGCAAGGTTATTATAGTTTACTGAAGAAAAAACTAAAACAAGACTTAAGTTTTAGTCTTTTTCAGTTCAATCACAGCACAACTTGCATGAGGAGGAGTTGGTGCTGATGTTTATTGAGAAAGGGAGTCAGCAGTGTTAGGTTTGGATATGAAAGACAAAAACTAATGAAAAATGCAAACCTGTGGCTACACTAACTCTGCTCCATAGTGAAGCAGCACTGTGGGGGATCTAGTGCATCGGCTGAAACTGTCCGGGGTAACTATAGCATGACCTCGGCTGCAGATGAGGAGTCAGCACGGTGTACTCACACAGGCAGAGAGGTGCTGGAGAGAGGCTGCTGGCGGCTATAGGAAGGAGCAGACTTTCTGTGGTCTGAACGGGTTGGTGCTGGACGACATGCCAGTGAGCAGGGGGTCCTGGTGGGCGTTTTGAAGGCAAAACTGCTGCAGGTCAGCCGCGGCCTGGGACACCTGTGGAAACAAAGGGGTCGCGGTTAATACATTCATATCACTAAATACACACACACCGTGGTTCGTCAAGTGTAACAGCATCTACCGGGCGACACAGACTGCTTAACACCGACAGTATGAACAAAGAGACACCGACTCGAAATGAAGTCGCCGTCGCTTAACCGACACTTTAACACAACACGCCCTTAGTGAACTTCACGTTAGCTCAAACCTGCCTTTACTCTGTTTATGCTCGCTTCCAGTCGGAGCTGTTGGACGACTTTCTTCATCGCTATGATATTGGACGAGCCGGACATTGTTCCACAAAAAAATCCAAGGGCCGTAGTCTTGTGGTAAAGTGTGAAAAAAAACTTTTAAGTCCGAATTCGTCGATAGTTCTTCCTCAATGTTGCGTTTCCGGTGTCCTTAAAGGCGTGTCGACGAGTGCTGCCTTCAAATGATCTTCCTACGAGCGGACTTATCAAGAGTCGAGGTTGTAAAGTCGACTTGACACGTGTTCAGTTTGTTTTTGTTGGAATAAATAATCACAAAATGCACCATGTGGCGAAGGTACTTTTAGGTGCCGTTGATATACTTGAGAATATAAGGAAATTGTTTAGCGTAGATTTGTAATAAAGACGAAGCGTTCATAACACCTTTAATTTGCGCTTTTTAAATTGTTATATTATTGTTATATACATCACCTTTTCCATCAGCTGTTGTGTCTTCTCTAATGTAAATCTCACATGTCGGTAACGTGGCAAGGTATCACAGAAAATTCAGTCTTTTGTTTTTAAAAGGTAACGTTCGCCTTTACTACAATTTCGAGAGAACCCGAAAGGCGGCATGACTTTTGGTATATATCAATTGCGACATCTGCTGGTTTAAATGCTTCAATGCATGCGACTAAATTGGAAGTATTATCGTACAAGCAAATATTTTTAAAAAAAACAAGGCTAAAAACCTATGAAGGTAGATTTGTGTCTTTATTATTCAATCCCCCCCAAAAAGTTGCTTCAGTAAAAAAAAAAAAAAAATCAATAAAAAGAAACTTCAATCAAAAAAAATATTTCCCATCAAAAAAAACCAAACACTTCAAATGCAATTTTTTGGGTCCCAAATATTTTTTTGCATTCAAACACTTTTTCTTCAATTGATTTTTTTTTGGATTGAAGTGAAGTTTTTTTTTGTTTGGGCCATATTAAGGGTAGGACATTAACAGTAGCAGGTGATTTCACTGATCATGTCACCTTCAAGCAGAGAAGAGAGACTCATCAGTGAAATCACCTGCTGGAGTTTTGGGTTGGAATGAAAACCTGCAGCCTCTCGGCCCTCCATGGCACCAGTTTGACACCCCTGCTATAAAGCATCAAGTTGGCTGCAGCTGACAGGGACAGCTAACAGCAGCAGCAAAGCAAACATCAGGACGTCATCTGTTAAAAAAGGAATGGGTCCAAAAATGGAGCCCTGGAGAGTCCCACAGGGAGGAGCACTGGAGGAAGGCGAACAGTTGAAATGAAGAGAGGCTGTTATGGCTCCAGCCGTATTTACAGTGTTCTGTGTAAATCTGTGTTTGGTGGAGAGTGAGAGCTTTCATTTCTTTCTGAGAATCTGAGAAAATATTTTGTTGGGGAACTCTGGTGTGGTGGGGCCGTAATGACGTGACGCTGCCATGCTGCACGTGCACGGCACTGCATGCGCGTAATTGTAACAGCAGCTGGGTTGAATGTGCATCGAGCAGCTTGCGCGTGTCGGTTGAGCGTAGTCTGTACAAAAATCAGCAACCTAACCTACTACACCTGGTGACAGAAGTTCAGCACGTCAGTGGACGGACGAACACCGGACAGACGCGTTTAACTTGCCGCCGGTCAAGAAGCGTGAAGTAAGAGACAAAAATGGAGAGAAATGTATATGATAGACCTGTAAAAAGAGCATTGGTGTAATGGTGATTTATTTTTTTGTCAGGAACTGTAAGCTATTTTAATTACGTCGCATGCACATGCTAAATGAGGACGCTCACCGTAAGTCTGTTATGCTAAATACTGTGGGAACGCCGTGGTGTGCCGTGTTAGCATCTAAAACACCCCTGCAAAGAGCAACTAGATGTTTCAGAAATTGCAAATCAATTTATTTACTTTGTCTTTCGACGGAGCCAAACCTCGATCGAAATGGCAGCAGGCCAGAGGCCTGTATCACAAAGTGGGATTAAGGGGCTAGCGAGATAACTTCAGGCTCAACTCTGGATCCTGAAAGCTAGCCTGCCCCGGAGCAGGCTAGCTTTCAGGACCTGGAGGAATTCAACTATACCTGTCATACATCCAGCACATCTGTGCAGTGCAGTGAGTTCATGGGTTTCAGCATCAGATGTGGACTACTTGAGCCACTGATGTGCGCATTTATGCAGTCGGCAATTCGTTGCCAAGCATTCTGCCGTCTCTCCAGTATAGCACGCTGCTCCTCCGCCGTGAAATATGCTGTGCTTTTTTCCTTGTCGCTCATGTTTGTGATTGGTCTGCTGCCTTGGAACCCGCCCCTTATACGTGCGCGTTCACGGTTCTTGATGAGGCAAACCTGGATCGAATGAGCGAGTTGATAACCAGCGTCATGATACCGGTTATCTCTGATCACCATGATCTCGATTAGTGTATCCGGATAGGTCTGAGAAATCCAGGGAAAAATAAGCTTGCTTCGTGATACAGGCCTCAGGTCACAAAGGTAGTCAGGCCTCCACACTGACAGAACTGTCCCCAAAAGATCACACAGTCCCTGTTATATATATTTTATTTATTTTTATTTTGCCATAATTTCTATTTTCATATACGTATTTTGAGAGTGTTGGGCCTGTTGCTGAAAGATTACCTGATCTCAACAGGGAGTTAATGTTTATCTTGCTCAATACTGAGCACCCAAGTGTAGTATAACCTTATAGTACAAAGTGATTAGACACAGTGATTCTCTTTTTTCTTTTTCTTCCTTTCTTCTCCTTTTGTCTATATACAGTACATACAGTACACATACAAACAGGCAGCACATACATGCAGTACATACATGCAGCACATGCAAACATACATACATATATACTGTATATCCATATGTACATACATTAATACATGCATACATATATGCATACATATACCAACGTACACATATACGTTGTATAGCTCCCACCCAGACACAGCCCCGCGGAGTGAGCATCAGCACCCGTGCGTGAGCTGCCAGGCCGCCACATCCCCGTTGTGAGTGGTGTCTACTTGCCTACCATAACCTCTACATGGTGCTTATTGAGCAAATGTACTCAAGACACACATGAGATAGCCTACATAGGAAGAAAAATGAGAAATGAAAATAGGTGTAAATTAAGATTATTGTATGGTTATTATTGATGGAACTCGTCAAGCTGGCAGCGAGCTAAGATATGATCTTACTTTATCCCAAAGGCCTTCTAAACCTGGGTTGAACTGCCTTAGAGTGGCAGCTGCTCTTTCCATACCTATTAGATCAATGAAATCCTCTAGCCACCTATTCAAACTAAAACATGATGGTGCTCTAATCCTCCAGTTCATGGCTATTCTCCTCTTAGCAGCAAGACAACCAAATGTTATAAATCTCATTTCTTTTACAGATATATCATCTAGTTTGTCTCCCAATATACAAAGTGTAAGACTTTTAGGGATAACAACCTTCTTTAATTATAGGAATATAATTGTTGAAAAAAATAAAAAAGAAGCATTATTCAGGTTGTATTGTTCCTTTAAATTACTAAATGGCACAATCTTCCCTTCATTGAATACGTTTCCCAAGTGTTGAATTCCAGAATTCTGCCACCTAGTGTTGACAAGTGGTTTTCCTCCTGCTAAAAATAATGGGTTGTGCCAGAGAGGGCAAGAGGGAAGTGACATTCCTGTGATTTTGAGTTTACGGTGCATCAATTTGGCAATTTTACATGAGAAACTAATTATTGGGTTATTCAGTCCAGCTGGAGGGGTTGGATGAAACCATAAAGAAGCCAGAGATATCTTCTCTTTCAGATGGAAGATAATTTGTCCCTCTAGCCATTCCCAGCTTCCCATTATGTTATGGCTGCCATATCCCCAAGCTAGAGGATATCTTGAGTTATATGCCAGGTAATATTGATGAATATCTGGCACAGCCAAGCCACCCTTATCCCTGGACATCGAAAGTTTATTTAAACTTTAGGTTTCTTATTGTTCCACAGAAAAAAAGGAAAATAATGATTTTATTTCCTTGAACCAGCTTGGTGGAAATTCTAAGGGTATAGCTGTCATAACAAATGAAATTCTGGGAAGAATGCTCATTTTCAGGATCTCAGCCCTGCCCCACAATGATATTGGCAAAGCTGACCATCTCTTCAGATCCTCTTTAATTTTCCTTAGCAAACTTGGGGCGTTCAACTCATATATTTTGGAAATAGGGGCTATAACATTAATGCCCAGATATCTCATTCCATTGGATTTCCATATAAAAGGTGCATTGTCCAAGTCAGAAGAGAAGGTGTTACAATTAAGAGGATTTGCTTCACATTTACTCCAGTTTATCTTGTAGCCTGAGACTTTACTGAACGAATTGATTAAATTTAACATTGAAGGAATAGATTGTGAAGGATTACATAAAGTTAATAATATGTCATCAGCGTATAAACTGGATTTGAATTCATAACCTTCTACTTCCCTTTATTTCAGGATTATTGCGTATAGCAGAAGCCAGGGGTTCCACAGCTAGAATGAAAAGAAGTGGGGGGACTGGGCAACCCTGACGCGTAGAGCGAGTAAGATGGAAAGGTTTAGAGGTTATACAATTGGTTTTCACAGTAGAAATGGCACCATTATATAATGATTTTACCCATTTTTAGTATTTGGGCCAAAGCCAAAGTTGGACAAAGTAAAAAAAAAAAAAGGTATGACCATTCCATCCGATCAAAAGCTTTCTCTGCATCCAGGGATATACCTACCTCTGGACTGCAGAGTGAGCTTGCTTTATGAATAATAAGTTAGAGTCTTCTCATGTTGTTGGATGATGAGCGCCCCTTAACAAAACCTTACTGGTCAAGGTGGATAAATTAGGGAATGACCTTGGATAACCTTATAGCCAATATTTTAGCATAAACTTTGTAGTCACTGTTGAGAATACTGATTGGTTGCCAGCTTGTGGTCTCTAAGTGGTCCTTACCAGGTTTTGGTAATACTGAAATATTGGCAAGGCGCATTGACACAGGCATTTCCTCATGCTCTACTATGTCATTGTAAACTGTACAGAGAAGAGGGGATAACACTGATTGAAAACATTTATAATATTCTACGCTAAAGCCGTCTTCACCTGGGCATTTACCAGTTGATAGTTCTTTCAGAGCTTGATGAATTTCATTCTCCGAAATAGGGGCTTCCAGGACTTAATTTTCATGTTCCCAATTCTTCAAAGTTTGTGTTGCATTGTGAATTATATAATTGTGTATAATACTGTTTAAATCTCTCATTTATGCCCTTTGGGTCTGTGATAACTAACCCATCCCTGTCTCTAATGGAAGATATGGTTTGACTGGATTCTAGTTGTTTTAATCTTAAGGCTAACAACTTGCTTGCCTTATCACCTGATTCAGAAGTTTCCCTACAAAGTCTATATAAAGCATAAGCAGTCTCTTTATGAATAAAAGTTTGAAGTTGAGATTTAATCAAGAATAGTTCTTTTTTTTTTGTACCTAAATCATTGCGGTTTAACATATGTTTTCTTTCCAGCTCCTTTAATGATAACTGTAGTTTGTGTTTCTCATCAATACTTTGTTTCTTTTTAGCTGTTGCATGGCTAATTGTCCAGCCTCTGCTGGTAGCTTTCAATGCTTCCCAAACTGTTTGAATGGATGGAACTGAGTTAGTATTTAAAGTAATGAATTCAGAAATCCTATTCTTGATAAGCGACACAAACTCTTCATCTCCAAGGAGGGAATTATTAAATTTCCAAGTACACCCAAGCGTAGTTTTCTTTGTAGGAGCAATGGAAAGTACCAAAGGGGCGTGGTCAGAAATGATAATATTCTGTTTTTGACAACTGATTACATTTGTCACCATATGATTTGAGATAACAAAATGGCCAATCCTGGAATAGGAATTATGGACTTTGGAATAAAAGGTGTATTCCTTTGTATCTGCGTTCAATGCATGCCACACCTCAACAAGACCCAACAAACTAAGAAATTCATTGAACGCAGTAGAGAGGGCCCTGTCAGCAGGGAGAGGATGTTTAGATCTGTCTATGTCTGGATCAGGTACAAGATTCCAATCTCCTCCTGATATTAAGCTGAAAACTTAAAGATTAGAGGACAGAGATGTTAAAAAAGCAGCTTGTCCAGTATTGGGAGAATATATATGATATTCACAAGCACACATTTAATATTTTGCAAAGTGCCAGACACAATTAGATATCTGCCTTCCTTGTCTGTGAGAATTTCATCTACTTGAAAAGACATTCTTTTGGCAATTAAAATACTCACACCCTTAGCATTTCCAGTACCAGATGAGTAGAAGACCTGCCCCACCCATCTTTGTTTCAGTTTAAGGGACTCAACCTCATTTAAATGCGATTCCTGAATCATAGCAATATCACAACCAAGGGACTTCAAATGCATCAGAATTTTATACCGTTTAACCTTGTTTTGTATGCCATTCACATTCCATGAAATTAAGTTGATATTACTCAAAGCCATTTATAGTTTAATGAATTGGGTGTAGAAGAAGTCTTGGTATGTATGGGGGAAGAAAAGAAAAGTATTGACACGAGAAAAGGATGAAAAGGAAAAAAAGATTCTGCACTGTATAGGGGCAGGGGAGGTGTAACATAAAAAACTGCCAATAGGCAAGCTAACAAAAACTAAGACTGAGGTGGATTCTAAATCCAGCTCCTATCCGTGAGTGCTGGGTGTAGGCTTCTCAGGTAAGCTGTAATTTGCCCAGACCAATCCTTAATTAATTAAACCATCATGTTGATAATGCCGATTATGCAAAGGTCCAATTTAAAGACAAAAATGAGAGAGAGAAGAGAGAGAGAGAGAGAAAAAAAAGGTTCTCTATAGCCTACCATTTCCCTCTGGCCAAGAATGAGTGGGACCAAGATACATTAGCCTTAGAGGGAGTAAGCGATTAGTAAATAATAGTATAGGCCTATATAATAATCATAATAATAGCCTAATGATAGGCCTGTAGCCTCTACAATGTAGGCTATAGGCTACTTTCTCAAAATGAATTCTTTGGTATTTTGTCAGGGTCTGAAGAGCTTAATATCAAATAGGTTTAATAAAACCAAACTTGGAACCCTCATGGGATGCCATTAGTACATATATGTTCGGTGTGGCAAAACTAAAAGGCTAATGAGTCCAAGGTGCTCTAGAGACCAATAGTGAGAGGAGAACGATATTGATATTAGAGTCAGACAGTTTGTGGATTTGTTTTACTCACTCTATGACTAATTCAGGCTTGGAAATCTGGCTTTAAGACCCCTTTCCGCCTTGGATGCAGAGCTGTAGGTCAGCCTTTGTCCATCAATAGTGACGACCAGTCTTGCCGAGTGAAGTATTCCAAATCTGTATCCTTTGGCTTTGATCTGGGTGATTACCTCGTTGTACTCTGCTCTCTGTTGCTGCACTCCGGGGGAGAGGTCCTGACGAATGTAGAAGCGCGCGTCATCCCAGGTGAGAGCTCACTTCCCCATGACCTATAGAATGCGTTGCCAGTCGGGCCACCGGAGCAGACGAATGTAGATGGGTCTAGGTGGCTGGTCGGGGTCTGGTCGCAGGCGAAGGGCCCTGTGCACCCTGTCCACTTCTGGGGGGTTTTCATCGTCCTTGAGGTCCAAGATTTAACTCAGGATTTTGACCATGAAAGAGTCCATGCCCCCAGCTTCAGCTCCTTCCTTCACATTTATCAAACGTAAGTTGTTTCGTTTGCTCCTACTAATTAAATCATCAACCTGGCTCCGGAGACTCACGATTTCACCTTCCAGTTTATCCACCTTCAGCTGATAGATGTTTTTCGAGTCTTCTAGCACACTGATGCGATTTTCCGCGTTGGAAATTCTTTTTGTGGTGGCCTTGTTTTCTTTATCAATTGACTTGATGGATTTCTCCATGTTCTCAAGCTTAATGTCCAGTGTTTCAAACCACTCAGTCATGTTCAACTTAATTGCCGTGGTCTCGCAGAGTAACAATTTGGCCCAGTCAGGTATGTCCTTAGTGGGCAACAGGTGTGCAAACTCCTCGGCCATGGCTTTGTCTTGTTCTTGCTGTAACTTTGTTTTCCGCCTGGTTTGTCGATCCCTGGGCATTCGCACATTTTCTGCAATGTTTAGCTGGATCTGGTCTTTAATTAGCTTATCAACAAATTAAAAAATGCAATTGTTTGGTCCGGTTGCAAACCGTGAGCTCAGCCGAGTGCCATGATCACCGCGTTCACTCACGTGAACCTTCAGGAGAATTGTTAATGAGACATTACCTTTTCAGGTTTTGGTATGTGAGAACATTATTTGCCCCTTATTTCCCAAAGCTAGCAATGTAAGCAGCGATTTACTGGATCAGCAGGTTATCTAATAGTCCAACAGTTCAAATTTTAGAGTTGGTCCCGTTAACAAAGTCTTTGCCTGAGTGAACATGACTGTCTCAGCAGTTCAGCACGGATCCTTACTTCAGGTTTTTCAGTATAAAGTCCTTGGCTTGCTTCGGGTCTCCAAAACATCACCAGACTCCATTTGCTCTTGTAATCCTCATCTGGGCTGGATAATACAGGCCATAACGCACTCCTTCACGTCCCTGTAGTAGGCTTCACACCTCCCCGAAAGCCTCCAGCATTTTGGCGATAAACTAAGGGACCTGTTTCCCATCTTTCTGACCTTCCTTGACACCAACGATGCGTGGATTGCATTTACAGGGACCGTGTGGCGACTTCTTCCTTTAGTTGAGTCCTGTTGTATAGCACTGATATCATCTGAATGAGTGTTCTCCGCAGTTTCCAGTGAGGTCACTCGGGCTTCCAGTGCCTCACTCCTGCATTGGCCTGCTCTCGCGTGTGTCTCAGTTCCTCTTATTGCTGACCAACCTGGTTTCTGATTTCTGTAGCCTGTGATTCTGCCCTAAGGTTGAGCTGGATCCGGTACGGATAAAGAACTTTTGATGAGTACGAGTATTATACAAATAATATAAGTAAATATCTGTGCTCGTGTTGAATGAAAATCCTCATTGGGTAGCTGACTGTGTTCACACTGTGTGATAGGCCAGTCACACACAGCGCCCCTCCCCTACACACACACTGCACTGTGCCACTCACACACACAGACAGTGACAACCTCTCTCTCACTCACTCATGTGTGGCAGTTCACGTTGCGTCTCTCTTTAGTACTGGTCAGTTTTTTTTCAGCTTGCTCTTACCTTGGTTTGTTATCACTGATAGTAGAGTTTCTGCTAAACTTGACTGGTTACAGATGAGGTGCTTTTGAGCAGACAGGCTGAATGCGACTCGCGTTGCATCTCTCAGTTCATAGTTCATAAAAAATAAATATAGTAGTAGTATAAATATTACAAATTAAGCTTTATATAATATATATATACATATACAGTATATATATATATAGATATATATAGATATAGATATAGATATATACACTCTGTCTCTCTCTCTCTTGCTCTCTCTCTCTCTTAGAAAATTAAAAATTAAAAAAAGAAAGTTATGTTGAGTATGAAAGCTCTTGTTCATTGCATTTTACTTAGCACTTCATAATTGCCTACTGCATGTGTTGTATTCATTGATGTACGTAACAATATTCATGTTCTGTGTTCATAAAAAACTTGTTCTGTAAATAGTTTGTTTACTATTGTAATCAAAAACATTGATCTGAAGCTCAATTCTGAGGCTGTTCTGTAAATAGTTTTCTAATAAACAATAAATATAGTAACTTCTGATCAACCCATATCAATTTCAGGCTTAAAATAACATACCACGTTCCGGTTTGCAGCCAACCAAGATGGACGTGCAATCGTAAGCTCCGAGGGTGAGCCTCAACAGTCGCTTTATTTTGCATCTTCAAAACACAAAAACCACGTTAAGCAGCTTCTAAAACGGACTTTATCTGTATTGGTGCATGGCACAATGCAACTTAAGGAGCAAGAAGATCATTTTATTACCAACTCAGCCAACATCTATTCCACCGCACTTCACAAAAATGGCCTCCGGCTCTGAAAAAGAGGCGCTCTCCTTTGAGGCGCTCATGACTGCGATTCGGGAAAGCAAGGAAGAACTATCATCCCAGATAGACACTAAAACCTCCAACATCCAGCTCTCACTGACCAAGATAGAATCTCCACTTTCAACGCTGGGTGACCAAGTTGAAGAGATGGAGGGACGGATTTCTGCCAACGAGGACAACATAAATGAAACAACCAAACACGTCGAGAAAATGGAAAAGGAGATACAGCTGTTAAAGGACAAAGTGGACGATTTGGAGAACAGGGGGAGACGAAACAACATTCGGATACTAAATCTCCCTGAAAAGGTCGAGGGCCGCGATGCAACGGGATTTCTGGAACGGATTATTCCAGAGATTCTTGGCCCTGAAAACTTTCCCACTCCCATCACCTGCGAGAGAGCACACCGCCTGGGCAGACGCCCAACTCCCGACGACGACGCACGGAGACCAAGACCCATGATAGCGAAGCTGCTGAACTTTAAAAACAAGGAGAAAATCATGCGGTTGGCCAGACAGAAAGGAGAGATTCAATTTAAAAACAACAGGATCTACATATTTGCCGACTGTAGCCCGACCCTACAACGCCTCAAAGACGCCTTCAAGGATGTTAAGAAA
>OMLB01062353.1:13854-24495 GCA_900302555.1 Myripristis jacobus
TGATGTAGGTTTAATGCCGTAAACTGCACACATGCCTGTGTGTGTGTGTGTGTGTGTGTGTGTGTGTGTGTGTGTGTGTGTGTGTGTGTGTGTGTGCAACTTACGGACAGGCTCCGTCCTGAAGAATGCAGCGGGGCTGCTTTCACCTTCACCCTTGCCATTAATGGCTGACATCTTCACTTCATAGGTGCTCTCTGGTTTCAGGTGTGTGATAGTCACCTCGCTGGGGGAGCCTGCCAGGAATTATTGGTGCATACAGACAGAGGTAGATAAATAAATAAAGGTAAAATGCTGAATATGAACGTCAATGTTGCTGTCTTCTCTTCCCATGATTGGTCATTCCTGTTTTTCCAGCTCAGTAAAGACATGATTTGACAACAGTGCACTACCAGTAGCACGTCATGTACCTTGTTGGACCTCATAGATCCTCTGCGCCCAGCTGCCCCTGTTCTGAATCCTCCACTCAGCTCTGTATCTGAGGACAGGAACACCTCCAGTGGCCTCAGGCTCCTGAAACTGGACCAGTGCTGTGCTGGAGAAGGGCTCCACTTCACTAATGGATGGAGCTGATGGCACGTCTAGTTACAGAGGGAAAGGAGGAAATATTACCATAAAAACTGTGAGACTGCAACACACCATAATTGGTAGGCTGTAAAGCTGCATTTTATTTACATTTTACTCTCAAGCTGTAAGTAAAAACACAGGATCAAATGACTTGTTTCTTATCCTGCCTCCACCAGATTCACATACACTACACTGTAACCTCATCCTCTTACTGCTGACTGCCCACTAAGGAAATGTCAATCCAATAACCTTGCTGCTCACAGGATAACACTGATGTCATCAAGTTTGTTTACCCATCATCAGTGTCAAGCAAAAACTTTTCATCTCTGCCCAGAAACTTTTCAAATAACAAAAGTTGGAAAGGATGGTGTACCAATAGAGGGAAAAACCCCAGAGGAGCCTTGTTTTTTAAAACGGGCCTGTATTGCAGTAAGTGGGAGCAAAGACAGTACAACAAATACTAAAATACAAATTCAAGATGTACATGCTCTGAAACGGATAACCGCTGGCATTTGAGGAAGGAAACACACAATCATGCTGAGATGAGAAAGAACTCTCGCATCATGCTATGCCCATCCAAATTTTATATTTGCTGAAAAGACATAAAACACATTTATATATATTTAAAAAACCTTCATCAAGCTGAGAAATAGGGTCTATTTAAATGCATAGCAAAAAGACATTATGAGCTGTGAGAACATGATGACTGACCAGCCTGAATGAGAACGAACTCCTTGGACTCTGTTCCCATTTCATTTGAGGCAGTGCAGTTATAGCTCCCAAAGTCGTTTTCAGACTCAGGGGTTATCTGGAGGAGAGAAAAGAGGCAACGACTGTACATGAAGGGTAGTGTACCAAAACAGATGAGTAGATCTCTGTGTCAAACACTCTGAAGGTGACCTTTTTTTTTGTTTGTCCATTAGAGTAGCCTATTTTTATTCGTGGCTCGGAGCTTTCCTCCTTCTGAATTATTCATCAGATTTTTTTCCACAATCAGGCTGAAAGAAAACCCTTCACTTCAACTGTATGTTCATGAAATCTTGATGACACAGGGAGTTATGTGTACAGTATGAGTGTGTTTACAGTATGTGTGCCTGTGTGCACCTGAGAGACCAACAGTGTGTATGTGTGTGTGTGCGCGCGAGTGTGTGTGTGTGTGCATCTATATTAATGTGTATACAACCGCACCTCTAGGTAGCTGGCTGTGGGGTTTCTGAAGATCTTGATGTTGGTGGTGTTTGAGTTGGGCAGCTGCAGTCCATCTCTGAGCCACAGAATTGATACGTCACTAGGATGAGCCTGAACTTCACAGCTGATATTGACAGCATTCCCCTCCCAGGTATACACTGCTACTGCACCTTGGATCTTAGGGGCATCTAAGAAACAACACAAAACAAACAAACAAAACTGACTGATAAAAACACAGATATTATAATCTGACAATGGTTGTTTTAATGCCCTGTAAAAAGGAATTTATGAGCTTAGTATGACCAGGTAATGGCCCTTTGGTTCACTTTGAAGGTAGATGATAAACAATGGTTATCTATAATGTGCCACTGGTCATAATTCTTACAGCGAACTTCCAGGTAGACGGGCTGAGCGTCCTCTCCGATGGCGCTGCGTGCCGTGCAGAGGTACTCGCCAGCATCTGTATACTTGACGTACTTCAGAGTGAGGGAGGAAACGCGAGCATCACTCCTCACCACTACATTCCCATCCAGACTCTAGATAGAGCAGAAAATCAATGGCTTTGCTTTATTTTTTTTTTTAAAGCAAAAACAAAATCACATCAGTAAGAACATCATTTTACTTTGTAACAGAATTAGATTTTTTTTCCATGTTTTTTTCCATAATCATACCACACATTTACACATACAATGTAGAATTCTGCTGATGAGATCAAAGCTTTGTCGGATCAAGTTCTTTCTGCAGCTCATCTTTCACAGGTAACAAAAAATTCATCTGTGAGTTAACTAAGAGGGTGCCCCTGCACCATAAAAAAACAACAAAATTAAACAAAAAACTTCAGAATGCAATGGGTCTGTTAACAAAAGCACAGACTGTACGGTTCAGCATAAGGGAGTTAACTGGGAACCATCTACAGCTGTTCACAGACCAGGGTCACCAGCTCATGCAATATGCTGATGCATGATGCTGGACAGCAAAGCACAAGCTTGCCATGCTGGCACTTTTACGCTGATGGTACTCAATGTTCTTGAAAAAAAAGACATTTTATAGTAAAATAAGACTGCATGTTCAACATTGTGGTGGTGATTTATATGTAGCAGGTTACGGTGTTCTCTGAACCCACCTATTAGTATTAGACAGTACAAGCCCCAGGTTTATTGATGAAAAACAAATACCAAGTCACAAGCTTGTGAAACCAAGAAAATAAGACGAGAGCGAGCTACTGAGTAAAAGACCTTGTTAAGAGATAACCAGGCTTCCTCTGCTTGATATGCGGAGCTAGGCTTCCTAGAATTCAGTGACAGGGTCAACAATTCTTTGTTGTTGTTGTGGTTGTTACTGACATGTGATACCACATTGTCTGGGTCTGCATCCCAGTGTCTAAAGTTACAGGCAGGCCAAATGGCTCTTTTTAAAGGGCCATTTCTCCAAACCTTCTGTGGTGTACATGATTCTTGGATCATATTTTTCCATCTGAGGTTTAGTTGCATGCATACATATTCAGTTGTTATTCTTTGTACTGAGTCGAATTGCTAAAAAAGAGCATTTGTTATGCGGAATGTCATGTATTTAAAAAGTGATCTTCCAATAGTAAATCTCACTGAGGCTTTGGGCTATGTTTTTCTGGCACATTATTTGAGATGCTAATGCCACAGTAAATTTTAAGTGTCTTCTAGATATTATCATTCTGTATTTCTAAAACCCAAATGAAGCAGTACCATCTAAATTTTGAGGAAATATGAGACTGTCATATATAGTCTGTGATAATAAGGTTTTTAATTTTTTTTTTTGTTTTGGTAAATTGCAATTTGCTGCGGAGCTGAATCTCTAAGTCCCTCACTTGGATAATTTGCATTGGTGGCTGCAGGTGAACCAATGGCAGAAATGCTTCTGCACATATTGAATTAGGGCCCAGTCTGGACAGGCATGTAAGAGAAACTCTCATTAGTTTGTATTCAAATTCAATAGACAAAGCATGTCTGGGGCATTCATTATGCATAACGGGTAGGAGGACCAGGGAAACACTTACATAACACAGTACCCTTTCATTCTGACCCCTGCACACAGCCTGCTCCCCCGACTCATGCCCACTGTATTGCTGCTTCTGTTTGCTGCATCTACACAGCAGCCCACACTATGTAAAGTCCAACTTAGTCATTAAGCTTCACTACTGATGTCTTTTTGACAATATAAGGTAAAGGATGACTTTAGCTAACTTTGACAACCACAGATGGACAACTTTCTCTTGGGCTACTGCCCCTCATTGCCTACATGTAACTCATAATGAATATCATTCTCTACCAGAGGAAAACTGCCTGTTCATTTGCAATGTGATATTGGTGATTCATTAAAGTTTCATAACAATGGCTTTCAGTACGGAGACAGAATGAATAATGCAACAGGGCTGTGTCTATTAGAAACATCCAGCAATTTCAGTTTTACTTGATTATTATTTGTTGACTTTAGAGCTTATAAAAAAGGAATGAAACCACCCTACATGAGTATGTGAAAGCTGGGCACAAAATAAATGAGGCAGGAGGAAAAACAAATACTGGGAAGCAGAAGATCTCTGTGGTAAGCCACCCTAATAAATCAAACTACACTGATAGTGGAACTCTTAAACTGTTTCTACACCTTTGGCAGCAGAGATATTGCAGGAAAGCATAAAATTGAGAGTAGGCATTGAACACATGCCAGATTCAAGTCTCTCCGAATCTGGAATGGCTCAGCATACAACTAGAGTTGGGACCAATCTGTTTCAGTATCGCTGTTGGGTGCCGATACTGATGTTATTCACTCCTGTCGTACTGATGTTACAGATCTACACACCAATTAATGCTCTTTAGTCTGATATTTTTATAAATTATAAATACGTGATAATGCAATTTAAAGCACATAGCCAGAATTCATTCCCAGAATTCATTAGTTAGATGTACAGGCCGAGCTCAGGCTGCACCATTAAGGGCTTTTTAGATGGGTGACAAAAATTGCATGTGGCTTCCCACTGACGCTCTGCTGTTCTCACTGCATCCCATGTGATGGTACGTGTCCACAGGGGTGTGTATTTGATGACAGGTGTCACGCTGCTTCCCGCCTTTTGACACCTGATGGGTGAGCCATTCCTGATGACTGACAGTTGCTCTCTCCTACAACCACCTTAACACTTCCTAGCTGCACCTGATTGGACCAACGCTTCACTAGTGGCCTGTCCTCGCACAGATTTCAAACCGGACCAACATGGTGGCTCTTATTTTACGACAGTAGTTAAATGAAATGTTTTGGAAAACATTTGAGGCAAGAAATAAACCATGGAGTTGGCGAATTCATTTTAGACTGATAATGGTTAATTTAAAAGTTTCTTGGGAGTTTCCAGAGGTAGAAAGTCATTCTCTATGAATGTAAGATGCATAATGTAGCCTAGACCTCAAATTCCTGCAGATGAGGAGATGCCAACATGACACAACACTACCAGAATGCACTGCACGGTTGCATACATAAACAAGGAATGGGAAGCATGGAAATTACTGATCCTGTGTACATGTACCATGAAAGGATAAATTACATTGGGCTGGGCTGCGGATCCACATGTTGTAATTGTAACGACTGCAACACTTGTATAAAAATGTATAAATGTATAATTTTGCCTTCTAGCAAAGTAAATACTGTAGCCAGTAGTGGGCAGAAGACACATGAAGCAGGAGTGGGAGACCATCAGTTTAGTTGTGTTATGGGAGCAGGAGCAACAAGAGAGCAGGGGTACATCGTGTGCTGGCTGCCAGATTTGAGTTTGAGTGAATTTCATCATTTGATGGTAAACCTAGACATAACATAACGCACCTAGCGTCCGCTGACTCGTCAGCTCGGTGAGCGATTTCTGTGTCACGCCGTCAAAGGTTCAGGATGAGTCAACGTTGGTCAAGCAGGCAGTTGGGCATGTGCATGTATGACCACAGGTGTGATTTTTTTTCAAAGGCAAGCCTGTGTCCCACTCTGCCTGCCTGTATTACTCACTTGCTCCTCCACTTGCCTCTCATTGAAAATGAGTTAAAGCCAGATGATTTTCGTCACCCACGTAAAAAGCCCTTAAATCTGCAAATGATGGAGCTATTAACAGTTGGCTAAGAAGTGCTGTGTGGTTTACTACATCCTCATGTAACCTTACAGATAATACCACCACCACCCAACAACAACAACAACAATAGTAATAGTGATATTAAAATAGAATACAGAATAAAGTGCTCTGGTATCAGTATCCATATCAGCAGATGTATAAGTTCAGGTACTGGAATTGGACCAGAGCTAAAAAAAAAAAAAAAAAAATCCCACTATGTTGCCCATAGTGGGATTTTTTTTGATATGAATACACTGCAATGCTGAGCACTGTTGTACTATATCGTCATATGCTGGAAAAAGTGAACATTATTATTTGATCAGTATGAATCAATCCACGCACAAGCTGTGACTACAAATGCCAATATGCTGCTGCAATGTAATTGGTGTTGTTTATTAATGTAAGCCAGGGTTCATAAAAAGCAATAGCTTGGCATAATTCCCTTTTATAGGCCACCCATTCTTCCTTTGGGGAGGGAGTGGTGTCTTTGCTTGGAATCATAATTACCCTTTAAAAAGTTACCATGCAGAAACAAAGAAACTTAGGCAACACAGGCTTCCTATACACAGTAGATTTGATTTCAAGATTTTACTTTTAACTTGTAAAATATTACACAGACTTGCACCATCCTACTTATGATCTCTAGTCACTCCTCATATACCTGCTGGGGCTCTACGATCACAAAATACCGTCTCCTGACTATTTCAAAAACAAATAAGACATCAGGTTGCAGGGCTCTTACCAAGCCCCTCTTCTCTGGAGTCGTCTTCCAAATTCGAGAGGCTCAATCAGCTGATTCATTCCAACTTAACTCAAAATGCATCAATTTGAATCATTTAGCCTGAGTACTAAGCTACAGTTATTCAGCTTACATTCAGTTTATGTTCACATGGTTATGTGTATGTAATGCATGTTACACATTTTTGCATATGTGTGTTTTCATCTCTATGCGGGTATGAATTTACAGGAGTTTTGTGTGCATGTTGTGTATTGTTGCTTTTACATCAACTTTTCAAATATATATATTTTTTAATATTTCAAATATTTATTAAATATTTTTAAAAGGTTTTATATGTAGCTTATCTCACATTTATACATTTTTAGATATTTCACTAGAGTTGCTCATTACTGTGTTATTATATGTAAAGCCCTTTAAGACATACTTTGTGATACCACCTTTAAGAAATTCTGACTTTTGACTCTGATTTTTATAATCAAAACTGCTACTTTTCACACAGGGAGTGCCATTTGTGCTGCAAACCTTTAGTAAATCAGGCGACTGATATGAAATCACCAATTCCCTCTTTGAGCTGTGCAGTTCTTAAGGTAAAATGGAAAGACCACTTGATCTCTATTAAAAGAAAAAAAAAAGTCTGCAAACTTTGCACTTCTGTCTTGCACACATATTCAGCTATCTTTGGTCAAATGAAGTAAACTGCACATTTGCAATTAATGCATGTTCAAACAGAGATACTCAGGATTATAGAAGAGATGGCACACTTTGTCAGTTTACAATTGTTTTGAAAGTTTTGAAACGCTACAAATGGCACCATGTCAACACAGGACATACTATCAACCAATCACGCTCTCAGAGTTTGCAGCCTCACAACTTTTATACTTAGGACAGATCCACCAGACAAGAGTCCAAACTGGTAAAAAACATACCTGCATGTCTTTGTAAAACAATCTCTATAGCTCACCACCATGCTTGATATGACTGTTTACAGTGAAGATGGCAACGACATCAGCTGCCACAAGGCTAAATGTCCAAGTCCTGCTGTGTGAATAGCATATGTGCACAAGCATTGGTGAGTGAAAAATACAGTTTTTCTGTAGCACTGTGGCATGTACGGCTCAGTGTTGTATACAATTTGGCAGTGTCCCTAAGTATGGATAGCAAGTGACAATATACGCTCCAGAACAGTGGATACTGACAGCACCCCATTCTAAGAGACAGGGCTCTGGTCTTGTTGGTCACGATTCTTGGCGTTTCAGAGCTAGTGCTGACTGCTAGCCATCTCCTTTTATGATCCTATGTATCTCTGATTCAAGTCAAAATCAGGATTTGGCAAAGAGCTGAGTCATAGCTGGAGAGGTAGTAGGGGGGACAACAAGACTTTTCTGTAGAGTGTGTGAAATTTTTGGTGGAGGCTACTGAATGTTGAATTAATGCAGAAATCAGAGGAAAAAAAGTTAGATATGCACTGCCCAATTAGGCTAATACATATTTGTCCAGGTTTACATTAGTCCTAACTCTTCTTTGATAACAAGTTGATCTGTGTCCATCTGAAATTGAATTTGACTCCCTTGACATGAAAGATGGATGGGTATAGGAAATAATCATGCATTTTCAAGCTATACCTTGTGCTGCTCAGGTCGTGTCCATGATGCCTGTAAAGGACAGAGACACAACAACAAACAAAACAAAAGGCAAAGCAATTCTTAGAAAAGAATCTGTATCCCAGCAAAGCTGGGATGCTGCACACTGCATACGACTAAGTAAGTGTCATTTTATTCATTTATCACATCTACCTTAAGTGAGTGAAATTTGGTTTGTGTTAAAGGTCTACTGACACAGTAAGAGGTATGCTTTGGAATGCCCTGCCTGCAGAGTTTACACCAGTGAAGTTAATGACCTCTTTTAAACCACATCTCAAAGTGTGTTTCTGGACTGCCTTTGAAGAATAATTCCAGTTATTTTCAACCTGGTCCCTATTTATCTAGTTTTTGCCATCATGTCTACTACAGGACTTTGCATACTTCTAGACCACTGGAAATGTTTCTGTCCAAAACACACAGGTCTAACAGGTCATCTCCAACAGCTCAATCCAAAACGCGATTAAAACTTTCAACACACCTCACTCAAAATACAATTACTACTTATATATTTAAATATAACAACACACCTAGTATACCACAATACACTAATGATAGACCATTTGACACGTTATCTTTGTTTATACACTTCCTTGTTTACTTTGCTGGCTACTGGTCTTCTGTTGCGTTCAGATCCTGTCAGAGGAAGCAGAGTAACAGGATTTTGTTGCTTCAGTCTCAAACCATCTGCCCTGCGATGGCCTAGAGCAGATATTTTTATGAGTGTGGTTGGCTATAATAGTGTGAATATAACTGATATTCGTGATTTTTCATACCTCCAACTTCAAGATCCAACATTGGTGGTTTCACAGCTATGCTTACTGCTTGCACTGACACTCTTCCACAATTTGTGTTACCGGGTGGAAGATATCACAGCCTATCAAAAAGGGCCACATATCTGACTTGTAATTACCAAAAGCAGGTTGACATGACTGTTTTTTTTGTTTGTTTGTTTTACAGTTAGCAATTTCTATTTACTCATCATCTCAGGAACACATTGAACACCGATATTCCCTGCAACCTACTCGAATGAAAGCTCTACAGTGAGTCATCTTACAGAAAATACAAGGCAATTAAGGCCCATGTTGAAAATAACCCTCACTGTCCTTCAATGGAATCTGTTCTCATATTTTTTCTATTATTGTATTCCTATTTAAAAACTTGTTTTAAATCATGTTAGGATTTTTAATTGCTTGTCTTTTTTTACTTTTTTCATTGCTAATGCACTTTTTTTTTCGAAATGTACTTTACGTTGTTGTTACTCTAAGAAAAACTAATAATAATAGTACTGATAACACTAATAATACAATCATCATCACTGTAAGACAACAAAGGTTATCTGGAAAATTTGGGGGGGCTTGCTTATGTGTCAAAATGTCCAGAATTACATTACTAGGAAAGCACTTACTATGTGAAAGACCTGAGTGATGCCCACATGTTTAAGGGGGTTATTGGTTGGTCAGGAAGGTGTAACTCACTGATGCTGGAAGTATAGAGACATGCTCTTTTATTTAGCAATGGTATTCTTGATTTACTGGCACTTGTAATCAGAAGCTGTATTTACAGTAGTGTGTACTATGTAGGCTGAAAATAACAATCAGAATGTAAAACCATTATTGGACTGTTGAGTTAGATTAGTGCACATAAAGAAGTCTCTCCCAAATGAATAAATAAGAGAGAAGACAAGAGCCTGTCATATGATAAAGTCATTTTTGCTGTTTTTCTATACATTAGGTAGGGTTTAAAACAAGCAAATTTGCTGCAGCTCTTCAAGACCCCATGTGCGATCTGGGAATAAATATTTGCCTTCAGGTAGCCCATGATATCTTAAGTGAACTGTGTGGCTCTGAATGTTAACAACGCTTGCACTGACATTTCAACTGAGGTTTGTTTCACTGATATGCTCCAATTTTATTCCAAGGCTGAATAAGAGCCAAAAATGTTGTTCTGAGTAAATGGTGATTTGTGATTGTATCTTTAACTGTGTCAGTAGACCATTTGTTGTCTGAATGCATACAATCTTTTGTTGTCTTCCGTTGTTTAATAATCTATAGTTATACCTGATTTGAAGATTCACTAATGAGACAAAACGGTTTTTGGAATGCTGGCAACACAATCGCTGAGCTGAATACAGAATAACTTTGCCTTATGGTGTATGAAAATCAAACCTCTGAATAGTAAGCACATTGTTAAAGCAATAATGTTGGTAATATCTAATATCAAGCTAGACCACAATGACACTGAAAAGCCCAACTCAGTATGACAAGAAGCTCTTTGGAAAGCATGCTTTATGGATTTCATGATGCTGAGAAGACATGTGAAGCAGAAATGGATTGTGATGGCTCACAAAGCGACGAACAAAGTGCTGAAGTGTAACAAGCAAAATGGCAAATAGCTTTTTC
>OMLB01062353.1:24515-34679 GCA_900302555.1 Myripristis jacobus
AATCCATTTCTGCTTCACATGTCTTCTCAGCATCATGAAATCCATAAAGCATGCTTTATGGATTTCATGATGCTGAGAAGACATGTGAAGCAGAAATGGATTGTGATGGCTCACAAAGCGACGAACAAAGTGCTGAAGTGTAACAAGCAAAATGGCAAATAGCTTTTTCATTAGATGCAAAATCATGAAAATGCCAGGAAAATGAAAACAAGCAGTTAGAATAACTGCAGGGCAAAGCAGTAGATCAACCCCCCAATAAATTCTCATTTAAAATTCCCCCTATATTATCCTCTCTTAATCAACGCTGGAAGCATACAGTAGCAAACAGACAAAGGAAACGGGTCTACGGACTCTTCTGTCGTCTTATCATACTAAGACAAACCTGCATAAACTTTTAATATAAAGCTGAGCAGGCTCAGAAATGAGGAGGGTAATAGAATGTGTGGATAAAAAATTTACAAGGCAAATTACATGTTAAGCCTATTGTATAATTCCAACACATTTAATAATAACTCCCCTACTGTCATATACAGTGAGCCCAATGGGTGAGCCAAGACTTTCAATGGAAGGGCACACCCAGCAAAACACACTGTGTGCTCTACATGATCACAAAACAGCAGCTGGCTGCAAACAGTACCACCACAGCGCTGGGAACGATCTGCAGTCCAATTAAACCAGGCAGCCTAACAGCCCGGAACATCACCACCCAATATACACACTGTCTCCCTGCACAGGCTCTGTGGTGACTGAGTTGACAAGTATCATTGTCATATCCATGAAAGGTGTTTGTCTAAGACAATAGGACAATAAACAACAGCCGATACATGCGTGGAAATCTGAAAACACCGTAACGCAATCGCTTCTGCAAGGAGACAAACAGAACAATATGTTAGTGTTTCCGTCGGAATGAATCATTTTTCTGGCCCAGTCCTATTCCTTTGCATAGAAAATCATCCTCTCTCCTTGCTCTGACATGAATTGTAATGTCAGTGCGAAGATGCTGCTGGGACAAAAAGGAGACACACTCACAAATATCCTCAGCACAAACTGGAAAATGTACAGAATTCTTGGAGTGTTTCATTTCATTCATTGGATGAAGCCTGACTGGCACCGATGATTATGCAGTGTCATTGTCCTGTATCATTAACCACTGAGCCCAGAAACTCTTGCCAATACATCACAGAGAACAGACTTGCATTTTAGTAAGAAAACCCTCGCATCACCCCACGACTGAACTAGCGGGCACACTGTTATAAATGAGTGGCCCATTGTATTTGTGGAAAACAATGCTCTCTCTGCATTAGCACCCAGTGCTTGGTAAAACATGGCTCTGTTTTAGACCCCCTGCCTGAACCACTGCAGCACAGCATTATTTCCAAATAAACATCTCATTAGCTATAATATAATCATGGTTATCGATCTGTCTTGGTACAATTTTATTGAGGAGGCATATTTTTTTTCTGCCACTGTCCCAATACTTTCCTGGCCAAGGTTCTCTCCTGAATAACTTTATTGTATACATTTCTCTTTTTCACCCTCCCTCTGCCTGATTTAGTATAAAAATAAAATATATCTAGAGTTAGCCACAGTAGGAGAATCCACTCTGCATCTATCTTGCAAAGACTGCTGCAGTGGCAGCTACAGCCTTTATTTACATTTTCAAATGTTATATAGCAGAGCTGAGAGGCCTCAGCAACATAACAATTGTGTCTCTGAAATAGGTGGGCACATGTCTGTTCCATGGTTTTGTCAGGTGGCTGAAAACACAATCAGATTTGCAGTTTGCTAATTATTCTCCCCCAACAGTGGACAACAGTGCTGCAAACACATGCGGAGCAACATGATCACTGTGAAGGCATGATGTCTATAATGGTCATATAAATCTAACCAGTGAACAGCTCACCGAGCACTACATGTTATTTAAATGTTGCGTCTATACTTTAGCTGTCATATATCCCAAGTTCTTTTTGGCAATGTAAAGCCCAGTTCTAGATCAGGCAGTGAATAATTTTTTACATACTTAACCAATGCATAAACATTTCTTAAAGTAAAGCAAATGCACCAAGTAAGTCCATATGTACAAGCTCATGCTTTATGCTTTTTGTCATATATCTGAGAAAACTATGTCAATGACAGACAGCGACTAAACTTTCACTTTTAAACCCCATGACGCCTAATTTTAACCTAAATGTGTATGGTCATATTTGGACCTCTTAAAAATTTAATCAACGTACAATTGTCCAGTGGCAGACCAGCAACACCCTCCCTGTAAGTGATGGAGATTATTTTGAAACATGCCATCTGGTGCAAATGGTTTGTTTATATAGAAGGACATGATTTCAAGTTAAATTTCTAAAGCAACCTCAACTGACACTCTCTCTGCTGGGATTTAGTACCTGCCAGGCTGATCTGACACCTACAACAGTCTATGTAATATCACACGGTTGGCGATGTACAAAAAATGCAGAAATACTCAGAAACAAAACATGGTGCCATCACCAAATCAACTCTCAGCTGTAGTTTGCTTTTGAAGCTCCTAATTAGTCATAGCTTGCCACTACTTCCCACTGTATGGATCAAACTATTCCCAGATAAATACTGCTTGAAAACTCTGTGCATCAAGCAGAATGTTTAATATGTATTCAAATAAGCAAAACAGTCATTATGTAGATAAAGTACAAAGCATGGATAAATGCTTCATTTACATTTTCAGTTATTAAACAGCCTCACTTATCTAGAACAATTCACCATGAATGTATTCAAACAAGGAGACTGAAAAAGCCAAATACCACAAATAGAATTAATGAAACTTTAAAAATTAATAAAATAAAATTGCAAAAAAACAAACAAACAAAAAACTCCAGTAGCAGTAGAAACAAAAACAAAACTATCCCTAGATAAGTACCAATTTTAATTTGAAACATAATTCTAAGCAGGGATGCACCCACGAGTTTACAAACCTTTTATGAATATTCTCTTTCTGTTTCATCTCTTTTTTGTACAGTACCTCTGCTATTGTATTGTACGGTACAGTAAAATCCCTCAATCCTCATGCTGTGTGCCCCTTAGACTCATACATATCTAACAATGTATGTGTCTTCTGATTCTGCGGATACTGTGTAGGAGGATATTTTGAATAAATTTACTCATTTTTGGTATAAACCTTTAATACCTTGGACCACAGTATACTGAAAAGTCAAGTGGGGGCAGAGCAAAGATTGCCTTAAACATTGACAACAATAATGGATGTGTAATTCAACATAGCTTTTCAGCTGTAAGCTTCTCAGGCGAAAGAAACACATCTTGCTCATAAGACTATAACCAGTTTTAGCTTGGATGGATTGTCCTGGTTTCCTCCATGATCTAAGAGCAGAATCTACAGCACCCTCTAATCCTGATCTTCTGGTCAAAATTACAATCGTGACAATATCTTGAGCTATACAGATTATCTCCTCCATCTACCGCATCATGTATCATTGTGCATACAGGGAAGGTGAAGGATGAAAATGCCTCGCCGATTGTGGACCTTTTCCTCCTTAAAATAATAAATAGACGATTAAAAACCTGAAACTGACATTCTGTCTTTTCAAAATTCATATTAAATCAGTATTTAATGTAAAGGGGATTAATAAAATATGCCATTAATACAATAAAATGAAACTGAGCCTGAATATGTGAGGGCTCCCACACATTTTCCTGAGCAGGTCATCACTTTAACATGTCTGTTAAATAGTGCATGTACCACGATCACGTTTGGCAGCAAGTAGCAGATTTGAAAGCATTACTCAGCTTTAACTATCACTTGGAACCAAGCATTGAAAGCAACTCTGATAAAGTACTGTTAACTTTCTGGAATTGTACTTAAATTACAGGTTTAAATATCTACCTAAAGATGACCAATACAGTTTTCAGCTAGTTGAACACAGCGGACCACCATATCATGACAAGAAGCTTGGCAAACACACACAACAGAGTACCAGCACACCTGTGACACGACATCAAAATTTTGAGCAATGAACAAATTCTGTTTGTAGTAACAAATGACACACTTCATAAATGAATAGCAAATAATAAATACTACTACTACTACTATAATTAATAATAATCATAATTATAATAACAATAATTTTGTAATGAATTAAGTTAACGAAGTATGTGCATTAGAATGCATAAAAAACGTACTAAAATGTTTTCTTTTCCAACTTGAAACATTCATGTCAACTTGAAACAGACAAGCCTAACATATAAATGGATTTTGTGATTTCAGAGATGTGTAACTGGGTGTGTCTCCACCAACTAAAGTGGAAAAAATCCAACAGAACGTGTGCGTACTGTTTATTTGACCTAGTCTGACTAGGCAGGTGTTGGTGGGCACAAATTTGCAATCGTGCATGGCACCAAAATTACAGGGCACTGCTGACAGATAACAACACACCCGCTATCATGCCTTGAGTGATATGCCTGTATGAACATAAGGGCCCATATGTCAATTTAATAAAAACTAAAACACTGTCTCTCTTTTTAAACAATTTTGACTTTTTATTGCTGTGATCCTTTTTAAGTTTACTCGGCTCAGCGCAGGGGAACTTTATACCAGGGTGCTGCACCTTATGTATGAATGTATGAATATGCCATACCTACTGTTAACTACCAGCTAACATTCACTAACAAGCCAAGCAGCAGAATGTTACTGTACTGATCAACAGATCAACACTGATCAACCAGGGAGCCTTATACTGATCAACACTGATCCACCAAGGAGCCATACAGCTCAAATCACGGTCAAAATAACTTCTAGTTAATTAGATTTGCACTTAACCAGAGATCTACCATGGGACTGCACATCATCAAGGCAAGTCAAGAAATGAGAAATATTGCTTTGTGGTTGCCTCCACCAACCAGTCAACATCCAGCAGTTTACATCCAGGTCTGGCCAGGGTCATTAGTATATATTATATTCGTGGTTAAGACATTGAGAGAGTTTAACTGAAAGTATTTTTTTTTAGCAAAATGGAAATTACCACAATGATTCCAGTGAACAATTTCCAGTGAGATACATGTTGTCTTCACTTAGAGACTATTTTTACAGGGGAGTACAGGGGAATGATAGAGAGCTTCATCACGTGGTGCAACGATAATCACCTGAAGCTCAGTATCAGCAAAACCAATGAGCTTGTGGTGGACGACCAGAGGAACAGGAGCCCCCCTGTCCTGGTTGTCATCCAGAGAGAGGAAGTCAAGTGAAAATGCTGCGTTATGGTGTGAAATAATGGCCAGAAAAGTGTTAAATTC
The DNA here is from genome assembly GCA_900302555.1 of Myripristis jacobus. NCBI lineage: Eukaryota > Metazoa > Chordata > Actinopteri > Holocentriformes > Holocentridae > Myripristis > Myripristis jacobus. Next base: position 29,808 of record OMLB01062353.1, read on the forward strand.
TAAAGAAATTCCCTCAAGCCATTCCTGAGACATTGCAGTCATGAGAATGGGACATACGTATGTATGAAAGGACAGACAAACCGAAAACATACTGCCATCGGCCATGGCTGTCGCTGGCCCCAAGGCAAAAAAGCTATTTCATTACAACACATTACTGTGAAAATGGTAGACACTGCTGTGCATTGACACCAAAAACAGAAACAGTATTATTATTATTATTATTGTTATTGTTATTTTAATTTACCAACCATACCAAGTGAATGTTTCCTTCATTTGTCTCACGCCAACCCCACATGAAACACAGCTATTATGATGATACAGATAGCATGGGAGACAGACTACAGATGAACAAACAAGAAAATTAAACAATTAGCAGCCATTTCCTTATGCATTCATTATAGCCCAATTATGGAAATTATTTCCCTTGCTGATAACCATACCTAAAAAGCAGTTTGCCTTAATTGTTCTTTTATGTCTATTGTGCGGCTACTATCTATATTCTTACTTAATTCCATAGAGATTCTGTGAGGCTGCTAATCGTTTTTTTGCATACGACTGTGAAGAGATGGCCACAGAACACAGAGCATACTGCAGACTAAGGCTTTTTGTTTTTGGCTTCAGTCGCGACCCAATGATAATGGCATAAATAACAGACAATCTACGATGGAGATGACACAGACAGACTGAGCTGGGCATGGATCCAAGCAGCCTCATGCCTCCATGGACAGTTTGAAATGATCAGGTAATGTCGACACAGAAATGATATCTGATATCTTTTAACCAAATTTCCATCTGATCTCATGAGACGAGCCAGAGGAAAACACAGATTGTCTATACCCACCACCTCATTTTCTATCACAAGATCAGTGAAATTTGTAAGCTATATTTGGAAAGCATGCAACAGTCGAATCAATTTCATGAACTCTGATAAGATCATTCCTTGGGGTTTTCAAGAAATACTGATTCAAGGGCAGCTGGGAAAAATTCATTGTAAAAAAAAAAAAAAAAAAATTTGATTACATCAGGGTTTTGCCAAATTGAGATGCATACTTTGCAACACTAGTCTAGTACATTTCTGTGCCACACTGATTTCATACCTGATAGATCCTGTTTAGATGTGCCTGTAAGGGAGAAAATGTAGTGCATGTAATGGACTGGCTCCGGCACTCTTCCATTAACTACAGTGTATACTTTAAGCATTTCCCTCCTCATTAGCTCTCAGTTGTTCTAACAAACCAAGACCACTGAGAACTAGGGCATATAGCCAACAGATGCAGGGGAATATAAGGAAGTCAATTAGCAGCTGACTGTATTTGATGTTTTGACTGTGGAATACTGAAGCAGACATTACCAGAAACAGATACTGTCAAAGATGGAAGGGTAAGTAAAGAGCTAGCCTAGTGCCTCTCAGCTGTGGTGGTGCCAAAACAAGAAGCAACAGAGAAGTCTTGAAAATGCCACACCGAGCTTTGATCAAAATGCTGGAGTTGGAGAAGGTATTAATGTAGAGTGTGAAGTCTGATTAAAGTGCTTGTTCATTCAAATGAATGGCATAATTTTATTTGATGCTGATTTTCTTAACATTTGGGAAGACAAATCAGAGCTCACTCCTCAGTACTGGTTGAGAATGACTGTGGTAATTACAAGTGAGATCCAGTGAGTAAGCACACAGGAAAGCTAATTTAGGGAAGATAATCAGCAGTAGATAAACCTTCTTGAGGGCATTTCACAATACTTTGTGAAAGTCCCCCAAATAAATATATCTCTTTAAATGTCTTTATATGTTATTTAGTTATTACTATCATCCAAAGCACCTCAGCCTTTATATTTTACCTGTTCTCCCTCAGTGAAGACATGCACGCCATAGCTCCAGCTGATGGTGGGGGTAGGGTCTCCTGATGCCTCACAAGTCAGAGTTACCTGTTCCTCCATCTCTGATGTGGTTTGGTTTACCAGGTAGGTGATTTTAGGCTTCACTGTAAAACATAAAAACAAAGTCATCTGAACCACACCACTGTAACATAACAAGGCTGACAGGGAGTTTGGTAGTCTGTAAGCACATCAGAAATTTTGTGGATTTGAGATGAGTTCAAAGAGAGGATGAACATCACAGCTGACAGCTGAGGGGGATTTTTACAGTAACAAGACTCCATGTGCATTTTCCTAGTCACAGCAGTGGTAAAGTTGTGATAACTATACGTGGATCCAAACTTGATTCATGTATTCATTTATTTAGCCCATCTCAAAGGACTCTATCTTCACTTTGCTTACATTTGTGCAGGCTGTCAAGCTCCACCTGAGCTAACCCGAAGGTACGCCAGGATGCCAACACTATGACATGTTAGTAGAGCAAAGCAAACCGTAATGTTACTCCCCAGGCTTTCGTCTATGCACTGAGCTCTGGCTCTCATCTTCCTCATTCCACTTCACGCCTGAACGAGACTTGACTGCATAGTTTCAAAGCCTATGTGAGAAAGTTGTTTGTTGAATTACTTTAGCCCAGTATACCTGTAGTATATATAGACAACTATGCATGGATAAAGGCACACATTGCTATATCTAATGTAATTCAATACAGTGAATATTTTACAAAGTTCAGCACCAAACCCGCAAACTGCAGCAACCCTTGCTTTATATTACGGCAATGTTCAAAGGAACAGTAATAATTTTCTGTAATGTCATGCATCACATTCATATGCAGTAGTTATACAAATTCATACCTGGGAGCTGCAGAGTATAACTGCAGTTTTCTGCTGTTAGCCACTGAAACATGAACAGGTTAAACACTTTGCTCAAAGGAAACTCAACAGAACTTGTGATGAAATGGGAGCGCATTACTATTAATCCACTTTCCCATTTAACTTTCTGATTCAGTCTGGGGGTTCAAAACAGCAATGTTCTGACCATGAGCCCACTTCTCTAATCTTTAGGCTATCACCAGCTCCATAATGGGTCATCCTTGGTTGCAGCAAAGATGTCAGCTACGCCCTCCTAAAAAAGAAATATCTCTATAAAAGAATATTATGGTCAGTGTGCATGGCTCACAGTTTCTTTCCAATGAGCAAAGTGCTATTCTGTCTATGGTTATGATCTATGGTGATATTATGGTAGCCATTAGATGTAATGCAAAGAAAATTATAACATGGAGCTAAAAATAATGACAAAACTGGACTTGAGAGGCTCCAGCTGAAGCCATGCCACCTGGCCGGTCCTCTAAATCCTTAAGCTCCATCCTTGCATAGAACAATCTCAACCCACGCTGCAATGACACTTTGCTTTATGTTATATCCATTACAAAACAAACACATAGCCATGCCTATTGTTCTTCCACCACCTACATATTCTTACCCCTACACACTTGGAATGTTATCATTTTTGTTTTTAAATCAATCCTGGATCCGTTCTCTTAAATATTGTATGTGGAAAGTTTCTGCTTACCAAACACTCTGAGACTGAGTTCATGGTCACTTTCTCCAGCCTTGTTCTTTGCAATGCAGGTGTACTCTCCTTCATCCAGCTTGGCAACATCCATTATTGTCATCTCGGAGCCATCGTCGTTAAAGCTGTACTTCTCTCCTGCATCCAGAACTATTCCGTTCCTGCAGACGATGAGATAGCGGCAAACACTCGTTGAATGGTGTGACTCCAGTTAGCATGTGTTATCCTAAAGTTAGGGCTTCATAGAAAACAGAAAATGATCTGCTAAAACTTTTTTTTTTTTTTTTAAATCAAACACTATCTAAACGTGTAAACTACTCCTTCAGATCAGTGTGATGCTGGATTTTTACATGGCATCATATTTTCCAGTCCAACCTCAAGAGGAAAACTGTTATACGTGAATGAACCGTAGGTCAAGGAAATGACTATATTGTAGTTTCTATAGTTTTTGAAGGCTGAGCGAAAAAGAGTAGAGTTAGTAATGAAGGCAAAGCATTGCAGTGAAAGGGAGATGTGACAGGTAAAAAACTCTGGCCATGTTTTAGAGGTTTTACTTATCACAGAAAATCCTTTTTAGAAAATGAGGGAGATGATTAGCAAAAATATGCTGACATTTGTGGTTACGGCACATCTTTGCTAACAAAATGGCAAAAGATGACATCTTCACAGTGTGTAGCACAGTAGTTAGGAAAGTGATACTTATACTGATTGATGCAGGCTTCCCCATGTGAACGGAACAGTGGCTAAATTATTTGTTTACCATGATGCTTTGCCTAGAACTATAAAAAATATATGGCAAAGTCATGTTCACCAACCTTTGTTTACTTATTAATTAACTCTCCTACAAAAAACTGCTTAATATAAAAGGTACATTGCGCAGAAGTGGAATAATGTATGTAAGAAAGGAAGACAGGTCTGGTAGGCTCTGAATCAGAATACGTGTACACAGGTGAAACAAATACTGTTTAATCATGATAAGAAAAAGAAAGGTTTAATGATATATACTATAATATAAACAAACAATATATTCAATATTCAGTATTTAATTTATTGTATTTTCCTACCTGTATCAGCTCCTCTTTTGAAGAATGTTTGGAGAAGTGCAAATAACCTCTACAAACGCTCCTTGCATGTTTTTCAGATGACCGAATAATTCATTTGCGTTTGTCACTAACCCCCTATGCCAAATGTTTGTTCACGAACATCTGTTTACATAATATTATCTAATTCATTAAAAAAGACTTTAGTAACTGGCACCATCAACTTAGATGTACAACTGAGTGTCATGTTTCACGCCCTCTCTCTGTTCCTTAGGCCCCAGTTCTTTAAGAGGGTAAGAGCAGCTGGGGCAACAAGCTAAACTTGGAACACGTTTAAAGCATTTACTTGCACAGAGTAACCCGAGTATTAGCCATGCTTTAGTTAAGGTCTCAT
>OMLB01062355.1:0-23733 GCA_900302555.1 Myripristis jacobus
TTTAAATTAAAGTGAGCTACATCCCTGTGTGTGTGAATGCATGCATGTGTGTTATTAATAACTATTCCGGTCATTTTCAACTTAAAACCAAACCCCGGTCTAATGCATGTATCTTGTGTTTGCATTCTCATGCAGGCTCAATTTGCATGTGAATGATCAGTTTGCATGATATTGATGGACTTGAGTGATCAGCTGTCTTTATTTAAAAAGCGATACCGATCGAGGAGAGACAGATGGGCTGCGGGCATTTACATTTGATTTGCATTTTGTGTGTTTAGCTGAAGCTCTCTGGTTCAGATAGGGTTTCAGAGGGTGTGTCGCTCAAGGGAAATTTGTCTGGACATTTTGCCGCTAATGGAGACACATTACACAGTGCAGTTTGCTGACATCACATCACAGGATTTCTGGGTATTGACGTTCAGAGATTTCAAAAAGTTACCTCTATTAACTGGAGATCTCAAGTGCTGCATTATGAACAAATATCCCCGCAAGAAATTCACTGGAGCACATAGTGGATTCATAAATATGCACTGAACATTTGATATGTGCACGTATGTAGATGATAGCAATGTGTAGATGAGAATATTAAGACACTGGCGAAGGCTTTGAATACACTTTTATCTCACTGGCTCTCCTGTCTCTTATTGCTTCATGGAAGGCACCAGCATGGGACTCATGGGTAAGCACACTGATGTGTTGTAAAATAGCAGTGGGCTGTCCATTTCCATTTCTATTTTTTTCCTTTCATGTAATTGAAAAGCTGAGAATGTGGCAAATGTACTTAAAGGTTTGCCCAAAGCAAATAATTACTCAGTTATCCATATCCATGGTTAAGCACTGCAAAATGAAGCTCTCCAATTTAACTTCTCTTTCCCTCAAAAAATCTTTTTCTTGGTTTTATGAATCCCTCCAAAACCCTCGCTTGTGAACCTTTCACACCCTTTGATCCTCCGCCAATCCAATCCTCCATCCCGCCACCCTCACTTCCTTCTGTTTCCTTGTATGCCCCCAAAACCCGGTACATTCTTTATAACCCCCGACCTCATAGCAAGGCCAGTCCCCTGCACCAGAGGACCTTGAGTATCCTGATGACCAGTACCCACAAGATACCCAAGGCGGCTGGGATGATGATGATGGCAGCTCAGACCCCCAGAGATACACACAGCCCAGTTGGGACGATGCAGGGACCACTGAGGGCCAGGAGAGCTGGAATGACGAAGGAACTTCGGCCCCTCAGTCATACACCGAGCCCAACTGGGACGATGACGGCACCCAAGCGGAACAGGGTGGCTGGGATGATCAGGAAACCGCTGCTGATCAGTCATACACCCAGCCCAATTCGGACAATGATGGTGCTGAAGTGGGACAGGGTGAATGGGATGATGGAGAGGATCAGGTAGGAGGGACATGAAGGCGACCTGGGTCTCAGGATGAGTTGTCGGTAAACAGGCTGGGCTTGGGAGCACATCATTACCAAGCTGTTTAGTTCCAATTAGGGTCAATCCTGAGAATGTCTTTTGTCTCACTCTCTTACTCTCTTTGTGGTCTTATCTTGGCATGCTTTTTTAACTGCACTCCAAACAAGCCCTGACAGGCGTCTAACCACATTACCCCAACACACACTTGTCCTATCCTTACACATTGCTATGTGGTGGAGTCAGAGGGACCATTGACCATTTGTTGGACTTCCTTAATAATTAACTACATGGCTTTTCTCTGCTTGTTTCCTGATTCAGAATGCGGTGACCAACGGCTCTGATGGGGATCTCCCTCCAGGATTCCTCTACAAGGTGACATTTGGCACTCCTCCTTTACTGACTCTCAAAGGAAATCACTAAACAGATTGGTTTGAATAATTAGGACATAGTAATGAGATTCTGTCACACATGCTTTCAGCTCAGGTCTGGAATACTGCAAAATATCTTCTACTTTAGCCTCATATTCCGTCTTAAAATTAGTCTTATGTTGAGTTATAGTACTTACAACATTTCCTCCATTGCCACCAAAAGATGGCCTACTGCAAAAGGCCTATATGTCACTGTGAAGAATAATCTGCAGCTGTAGTGATATGGCCTAGATGACAGTAGGCCTGGCCAGCCACAGTCAGTATTGGTCATAGTGGTCATTAACATGGACCAGTATCCTCAAATCCAGTCAAAAATTATAGTCTGGAAAAAAGATGGATGTGGAATGGAAAATGTGCAAGAACTCTGTTGAATCTATGGTAAATTGAGCTGCATTTAGGTATGACAAAAGCAAAGCCACACATCCCAAAAACATCTGCCAGTAACCCATGAAATGTGAAAAGAACAGTCTGCAGACCAGAATTAACAGGTATAGACATGTATTTATGTGCTGTTATTTTGCATGCGTTTTTAATCCAGGTAAAAGCAGTGCATGATTACGCTGCTACTGATGGTGACGAGCTGGAATTGAAGGCTGGAGACATGGTGTTGGTTTTGGCCTTTGACAACCCCGATGAACAGGTCTGTGGCATTTATTTTACCTCACTTTCCATTTAATGTCAGTGTTCCTCCATTTTTTTAACTTATGATTTAAACATTTACATGAGAATTTAGTTGCTATTTCTTTCAACAAGTTGCCCACGTCACCTTATCCCCACTGTATAATACCCCCCATCCACCCACCTACACACACACACACACACACACACACACACACACACACCCCTTTGCCCAATGTAAAATGGACTGCAGCAAATTTATGCATTTAAAAAATTCCTTTTTTTCATATTGCCTTAGCACTTATGGCCATAGAAAGACAATTGATTTTCTGTCTCTCTGCAGGATGATGGCTGGCTCATGGGCTTGAAGGAGTCTAATTGGCTGAAGAACAGAGATGTTTCAACCAAAGGTGTTTTCCCTGAGAACTTTACCCAGAAGGTTTGAGCTGAACGTTATGACAAAATGCTGTCCTCTGCCCCAGTGTCTTGAAAGACATGATCGAATCATCACAAAATGTGGCTCTATAAATCAAAATCTACTGGTACAACATGACAAAAACTATACATTAAAATACAAGGGCTTCTCCATGGTTGTGATATTGATTGATCTGTGGTTTACATCATCCTCATGGAGTGGTGTCAGAAAACAGTGCCAGTTTAGTGTAACTCAGTAATCACACATACACACATATTAAACAGATTTATTTCAATCAAAAAGTGATGAAAAAAGGCTATGCATATTTTCATTACATGTTTTGCTCCATGAGGTAAACGGTCTAAAATGTTTGGGCTGTCAAATAATAGACTCAAAATTAAATGTATTATTGTGTTTTTGTTTTGATTTCTTATTGCTGAATTTCATTTTGTCACTTGAAACCCAAAACATTGAGTAAGCAACATAAAAAGGGAAATAACTGTCAACATATTTTTTTGTTCTGTATTTTCAACTGATTTTGAAACCAGGGTTTCACAGGGTTTCCTTGCATGAAGCATTTGATTGTATTGTCATTTACTTTGTAACAGTTAATACCATGACACCAAGTTTGGATCAACTTGGAATCACTTTGAACTATGCCAGTGGAAAGGGGCAGAGGCCCTAGACTAGAGCCTTGGAGAACACCACAGGAAATTAAATAAATAAATAAATAAAAGCTAACCGTTTGCAGGGCCTTACCTTGCACATCTTTTTTGGGTGGGGGTGGCTTTTGTAACATTATCAGAGGGAACAGTAGTTTGTCTTATTTATTTTTTGCCCTTTTAAATGCAATACTTCATTTGTGGCTTTAATTGAAAAGAATTTCTGATTTACACAGAGGTCTATTGTGATTCAAAATCATCTCCCCATTCACCTGTGAAATGTAAAACTAAGCTGTTTATCAGCAAACTGGGCTGCTAAATGTTTTACTCTGTCTCTACCACTTTTAAGAGAATATATTAATTTTGAATATTCTTCTGAACAGCAATGCGATTCTGGGTCTCTGTGCTCTCTTGAACTGGACAGTCTAACTTTGTATCAGCCTCAGTGAAATGTTTTCCTTTTGTGAATGAAAATCTTGATGTGCAACACTGGATCACGAGTTTGAGTACCTTTTTTCTTTCGTGGTGTTTTCCAGAAAAACTCAGGTTGAGGCCGCATACTAAAAGAAGAATGATGCTGATTGTCAATATAATATCTGAATGTACTGCTTACTGTGTTTCAACCTGATAAATGAAGAATTGATCTAGCTTCTAAAGAAGCTTGAAACCTTCATCTGGTTCAAAGTGATGGCCTGTCTAAGCAGTACTGTCCCAACAAAATATCCTGCTGAAAGTTTAGACACAGTCAAAAGGGATTTTCACACTGGACATGTGATAAACAGTGTTACAGCATATGTAACCAGCACACTGTTGGATCGAATCTGTGTCATTAAAGATAAATGAAACCACATGCTGTGTCATTGTGTGGTATGTCTTATAAATTTACTTTGCCCCAGTTTGGGGAAAGAAAGTGGTTTAAAGGATAGCTGAAGTTGAGGGGAAAGGCAAACATCCATACTGGAATAAAATTTTTTACCCAACATTCATTCTTCAAAATTTCAAAAATACTATTGACTATATCATATCACCATTTTGTAAGCAAAGGTGGTAGGATAACCTGAGAAGTACTTGAGTTTTACATTTTTCAAAAATGGATAGCTAATTTTAAAAGTAAAATTGTTAACCTTCACTGTCTCAAAGAATCTGCTCTAACATTGAAAACGGTGATGTGGTTCAGGAACGAGTGTCACCGTGAGTCAGGGCTGCTGTAATACTAATGGTTTTGCTGAGGTAGGTTTTCAGGTCGATCAAAGTCTATCAATTCAGCAAATGCAACAGCTTTGATGTGAGCCCCCGTCATTGTCATACCATTAAAATGAGAATGCGAGAACACACTTGTTTGCAACCCTTTTTTTTACTCTGGTTTACTAACATGAGGCATGTTACATTAAATCTTATGCATGGATAAGTAACAGTTTTATGTTAATACTATCCAAACTGACAACTGAGACAAACCTTTATGTCTACCACTGGTAGATCAGTAGTTCAACCCAGTTTCAATGACCTGTTATGTTATATATTCCAGTTATGATGAACAAGGTCAAGTGTACCAAACATGTTTGTTATGCTAGGAAACTGCTTGCTATGCTGACTACCAACGTCACTGTTGTGTATAACAAAGCTGACAGTAACATTTTGAGCATGAGAGCTGCATTGGCATAACCCTCTCTGTAACTACAGGACACCCAATCATGTGGAAAACACAACAAAGCAGGCCAGCCTGCCGGGCCTGGCCTGATGGAGGAGGAGGGGCAGGCTGAGCTGCTTCCCTTTGCTGTGCAACATGAGATCCAACAGCAGGGTTCTGGGACAAAGGAAAGGTGATCTGAAAATCAAGAACTGATGAAATGCTACCACAAAATTCCATACATCCATTTTTGGGAAGAAAAGAAATGTTATGCAAAATTTTAAAATGTATAATTTATCACTTTCAAATCAAAGGAACTATTTTTTTCAATGTTGTTGATGTGTCAACCAATTATTTAAATGACCTATCACCACAACTTGTTATAAATCTAGGCCATCATTCATTTTTAAGGGTGGCTGATACTGTTAATCAGATAGTGTGAACAAAACTACTGCTGTTTTCAGGTTGTTGAGCATCCAAGAAAGTTAAACCAATCTGCCTTACACAGCTAAACAAATCAGTCATCTTAACTTTTGGCAAATTTATGACTTCATATTGTAAATTTTGTAGTTTTAAACTAATACTAAATAAGCCTCAAATGCCACTACTTCACATACAAGAATCACAGCATTTTTACTAGGATGAAGTCCTGGTAAAACATAGAAATCATCACATTTTCCAACCTGGCTAAATTACCATTTTCCTTCTTCATTACATATTAAGGGTCATCATTTCTTTTTCCAGCATCTGTGATGATTGTTTTTGTATATGTCTACTAAGATACAAGGGGTAGCTCATCTTACCCACAGGCCCAACTTACCCCTTTCTCCTCTACTCCTTAAAGTGAGATCTTACATAGCATTCTGTAAGATTCCACAACATTCTTAATCTCAGATTATTAACCTATTTACGAGTGAATAATTCATTGCATAGTTCTGTATGCAAATGGTTGGGTGTTTCACTGAATTTAAATTACTTGTGCTGGCAGTTAAGGGAAGGGATGTAATGTCAAAAAGGTCACCCCCCTGTTCCTAGGGGGCTTTCTTCACTCTCTATATTTGACAGACTCTTAAACTCTGGACTGTTTGCGTTGTTATTGGTGACTTTATTGAGTTTCCTGCTCACAACTTTGTGTCCTCTATATGGTCGGGTCAGGGTTAAATATTATCTCATTGCAGGACGAGGGCTTACTGATGTGTGGCAGGGCATGTTTGCACAGTGTGCTTCAGAGCTGAATTATAGGCTTTTCATTGCAGCAGCCAGAGTCTCTTCCGTCTGCTAAACACAGTTAACCCCTGAGTTACCAACAACAAAGCTTGTTACCACAGTGTTTGCAAGCACTATAAATACGGAGGAGAGGCACACTTGCGGCAGGGTTCCCCTGAAGATCCTTAAAATCAGCTGGAGGTATCTGTAATCATGGTAAGGATCTTCAGTTTCATAACTAAGCAATTTGTTTGCTACGAAAGGGTGCAATTTCAAAGATATTTTGTCTGACATGTTTTAAGCTTTTCTACAGACAGCAATTCAAGAGCTGGAATCTTATTTTGATTTCACATTTTCAACATGACCTCTATATTCTGTTTTCTTCCAGCGTGAATGCATCTCTGTACATGTTGGCCAGGCTGGCGTCCAGATGGGCAATGCATGCTGGGAGCTATATTGTCTGGAGCATGGCATCCAGCCTGACGGTCAGATGCCCAGTGACAAGACTATTGGAGGGGGAGATGACTCCTTCAACACCTTCTTCAGTGAGACTGGAGCTGGAAAACATGTTCCCAGAGCTGTCTTTGTGGACTTGGAGCCAACGGTCATAGGTAAATAATCAACCAAAGCTTTCCTTCTTTCTTACATGGGTGGTTGTGTCCTAACATTGCTTTTGTATTTAAACTCTACTCAGATGAGGTGCGAACTGGTACCTACCGCCAACTTTTCCACCCTGAGCAGCTGATCACCGGAAAAGAAGATGCAGCCAACAACTATGCCCGTGGACACTACACCATTGGCAAGGAGATCATTGATCTGGTTCTTGACAGGACTCGTAAACTGGTAATATATCTAATATATATATATATATGACGCCTGATGCCCCCTTCAAGCCCCACAATCCTATTTCCTTCTACATATTTCCTTCCTTTACTTGCAGTATTTATTCTCCGAACATTTCCCTCTTAATGTAATTTTCTCAGAACGTCATGCTCAGCTTACAGAAATATTGCTGTCTTTTGTCAAGGGATTTTCTCTGACCTTTGGACTCCTTACATCTTTGTCCTTATAATTTCGGTGATCCAAGGCATTGCAGCTTATTCTGCTGTTTCACTAATTGGAATTTTCTCTTGATAACACCAGCTAAATGCCTAAAAGGCTAAATCAAAAGTGTAATTTTATGGCACTCAACTCCGGTGAATGAACTCTTTTCACCCAGGCTGACCAGTGCACCGGACTCCAAGGTTTCCTCATCTTCCACTCCTTTGGAGGAGGAACTGGCTCTGGCTTCACCTCCTTGCTGATGGAGCGTCTCTCTGTCGACTATGGGAAGAAGTCCAAGTTGGAGTTTGCTGTTTACCCAGCTCCTCAAGTGTCCACAGCCGTGGTGGAGCCATACAACTCCATCCTGACCACCCACACCACCCTGGAGCACTCTGACTGTGCCTTCATGGTGGACAACGAGGCCATCTATGACATCTGCCGCAGGAACCTGGACATCGAGCGTCCCACCTACACCAACCTCAACAGGCTGATCGGCCAGATTGTATCATCCATCACTGCCTCATTGCGTTTCGATGGGGCTTTGAACGTGGATCTGACAGAGTTCCAGACCAACCTGGTGCCCTACCCTCGTATCCACTTCCCTCTGGCCACCTACGCCCCAGTTATCTCCGCTGAGAAGGCCTATCATGAGCAGCTGTCTGTCGCTGACATCACAAACGCCTGCTTTGAGCCAGCAAATCAGATGGTGAAATGTGATCCTCGCCATGGCAAGTACATGGCCTGCTGCCTCCTGTACCGTGGAGATGTGGTGCCCAAAGACGTCAACTCTGCTATCGCCACAATCAAGACGAAGCGCACCATCCAGTTTGTGGACTGGTGTCCCACAGGCTTCAAGGTGGGCATCAACTACCAGCCTCCCACTGTGGTTCCTGGAGGAGACTTGGCCAAGGTGCAGAGGGCAGTGTGCATGCTGAGCAACACCACAGCCATCGCTGAGGCCTGGGCTCGTCTGGACCACAAGTTCGACCTGATGTACGCCAAGAGGGCCTTCGTCCACTGGTATGTTGGTGAGGGAATGGAGGAAGGAGAGTTCTCTGAAGCCCGAGAGGACATGGCTGCCCTGGAGAAGGACTATGAAGAGGTGGGAACCGACAGCATCGGAGAGGAGGATGAAGGAGAGGAGTACTAAGTCACTGAAGCACCTCTGGCCCACTGCTGCTCCATTGCAATTTAGAAAAATAAGCTGAACACCAAAATGGACATGCTATATTGAAAGTCATTCCATATTTGAAACATTCCACCATAAAACCATAAGCTTACATAAAAACATTTTAATAAAAAGAACATTAAAGCAAGTGAGTTTGTCTTGTGTTTTCTTGGACAGTGTAGCAACGGATCATATGACAGTCATGCGTCTGTTTTTATTATCAACAGGACTTCAAATGTCTTGCATTCACTTTCAACCGGACAGGAGGTTTCATAACAAGGTACTCATGTAGGACAGGAAAATGAGGCTTTCTGCTTTAACTGGTATTTCAAAGTATGGAGATTTGGAGTCTGAAATAGAACCATTTCTTGGGAAATTGCACCAGTGGTGAAACGGTTTAAAAGATGTAAATCTTGTAGAAAGACCTTTTGAACTTACAGAACACTAAATACATGCAAATGGCAAGTAAGTAGCTCAGCAGGATTTTCTAAACCTTTTCATGCTTAGGACCTCTGAAATGCTGAATATACCATGGACCACTGTTAGGGAGGGTTTTGTCCTAAGGGATTTCCTGAGAAGGTTGTGAAATAAAATAAACTATGATCAAGACATTCCAGGGAATATCAAGTGAAATGGGCCTTAATCAATTTATCCTTTTACTGTGGACTCCTGGACCTCAGTTTGGCAACCAGAGCATTTCCTGCATACCTAAAAGTAAAAACCTGTTAAACTCCAAATTTGTTTGTGATTCAAAATTGGCTTCTGTCTGCCAAACATTTCACATACTGCATAACTGTTTTGCCAGACCTTATGATTTGCCCTTCCTTCTGCTGGGTGAAGTCCACATTAATGATGCAGGGGGATGAAAGTGTCTATAATCCTCAAAGTAATCCTTTAAATAGAGAGGGAGTTGATTAATCTTCCTCTGCATGGGCGGGGAGATGATGAGGCTTTAACCTTGGGTTCTGGTGTCGTAATGTGAAACTGTATTGACATCTAAATGGTGCATTGATTTGTGTACTAATTCTGGCCCAGGCTGGATGTTGGAGCAGCTGTGACCCCCAACACCACCCCCTCACCCCCTCTGCAGGACAGACAGTCACATTTCTAGGTTAACCCAACTGAGAGGTGTGGGAGCGAGGAGACTTGTTTCTTTCTAGGCCACAGGACATGCGACCGTCTCCTGCTGACGCCACACAAAAGATCTTAAACCCGGCATCATTAATCACCGCATGGATTTGGCTCACAGTGCCAGCAGTGCTGCCACTGTTGGGCCTGGTAAAGGAGATAAGGCCAGACTGTTGGGGCCCGCTTGCGATAACCAAAGCCTTCTGCAGAAAAACAAAAACTTCTTCACTTTCTTCCTGGTTGTCATTTATTTTTCTTTGTATTTCTGTCATGCATAATCCCACTGGGGTCACAGGAATATTGTTTTGGTCTGTGTTTAATACCCGAGATGAAGAATTGGTTATTTTTCTGCTCTTGCCAGTAAGCTTAACACCTAAACCCTGTGTCAAATAGCAGGACTGATTCAATCTACATTGCATTTTCACTTAAACTGAGTTCCCTTTATATAGTAAATTAGGACTGCAACTAATTATTTTCTTTGCAAATAATTTTTTTAATCATTTAGTATCAAAATTAATGCCAAAGTCAAGATACTTAAGAGAAGGAATGTGATAGGTGTATGAATTTTGTATAAGGAATTTAATGGAGCTGCTGTTTACCATTAGCAGTTATGGAGTACTTATAAATACTGCATTTATGTAAGTGACAAATGATGAGTAACAGTGATGCATCTATGTTCTTTGTATTCCCTTGTCTAGAAACAAAATTCAGAGCCCAAATTGCTTCCTTAATCTGACAAGCAGCTAAAAAAAAAAAAAGCCCAAAGTATTAATTTTATAATAATATGGATGGAGAAAATCAACACAATCTTAGTGATCTTAACCCTGCACTGAAGCTGGAATCAGGTAATGTATGGCATTTTTACTTTATAAATGACTGCAACAATCAATTACTGAAATTACAATCAAGTCAAAGACAGAAGTCACGCTGAGTGATTGCAGCACTTGAACACGAAAAGATTTATTTAAGATCTCACAGTTACAAAATAGCTTTTTTTTAAATCATAGAATAGCATTTTTTATTTCTTTTTTTCTGATTTGCTTGAGGTATACAACTATATATTCAGTGACTTACAATTATCTGAATGGCACACACACAGAGGGGGAGGGGAGCTCGGTGTCGGTGTTTTCTGCAGGTGTTAGTAAAATGAGGGAAGGAGGGAGAGTTACAGAGCAGGTGTGTAAACAATCAAGATTACCCATAATGCAACATCACCCCCTCACTTCCTTACAAGACTTGACACTTCAATACTAACAAGGGTTGGACAGTGTTAAGATTTTCAGCATCAACACATTACATTTTTTATTCCTGTCTTTTCAAAACCTTTTGATCCCAAAAATCATCATGCCGCCCAGCCCAGGTTATTATACTGACATAAACCAAAAATTCAAAAGATGCAGCACAATTCCAATTTCAACCATAAGCGGCACGACATGTTTTCTGATTCAATCTGCACTGAATTCAAGAGGAATGTCACTCGTAGATTTTCAGACTGGATTTGCACAGGAGGACGGAAATCTGATGTTTAGTGGTTTGCGGTTTAAGCTGTGTGCATGAGCAGTGCAATATATTGTACTTTTTTTTTTTTTACTTTTACATTTGGTGGAATTATCTTGTTATCATCATGTGTTTTCCACAATTAATTTTCTGATATCTTGAATATAAAGTGTGTAGCAGCACACTCTGATCTAACAAGATGCTGGATTTTCCCACCAGCACCTAAACACACCATAAGATCTAAACAGGAAAAAAACAGAATCCATGCGGTCTGTACTCTAATTGGATCTGCACCACTACCAGTTAAAAATCAGATGTCTCACTCATGTTCAAATCCTGCTGAACTCTAAAGTTGGCTCTCTGACATCACCACTACATTTCAAGGCATCACCCAATGGGAGAGGGAGAAGCACAAAGTCATTCATCTTCATGATAATCATCATCTTGAGAGAGAGAAGGCGAGGTAAAGTACAGCTGATGATTTCAGTAAAGTACAATTCTGAGTTTAAGGAGGGGCTGGTGGGTGGTTGGTGTAGGGGTCAGTCCGTCAGGCAGCGCGTTGGCAGAGGGGTGGCGAGGAACCGGCAGGCAGGTCTAGATCGAGCTGGTTTTACTGGGGAAGAGCTTTCAGGATGGCGTTGACTTCCTCTGCAACGGCCGTCAGGGCAAACTCGAACTGATCCTTGGAACAGAAAGACAGACAGTTTAATGATTTACAACATGGTTTACATAGTCTTTTGTAGGAGTGAATGGGTAGATGGGTAGATGGGCAGGTAAAATATTTAGATAGGAATGTAGACAGGTAAGTGCTTAGATAGTAAGGTAGGTAAACAAAGGCAGGTATATGCACCAGGATCTGATATAAACATCAGATCAGGGCAAAAATGGCCTTTAAAGTTGATCAAATGCGGATAAAATTTAAAACGATGGGAGACTTGTGGGTGGGAGGGGTGCATTCAATAATAATTAGGAGTACTCTTGTCCACATTACACCCTTTCAAGTCTTTTACTATTATAAATATTTAATGTTTTTGAATTCATATTATGTCACTACTCTATTTCCAATTGTAAGGCTATAGTAAGCTGTGTATAATTGTACTTGCACACATTTAAATAAACAATTTAAATAAAAGAAGTGTGATGAAATGTGAAAAGAAGATGAACAAGTAATAGAACAAAATAGAGCCTGCCACCTGCTCATGGTTGTGTAATCATTGCAGGAACACAGTACAGCCACTAGATGGCACCATCAACATGGTTACCTAATAATTTTGTTTTAACATAATCAAAAGCAAGGAGAGAGATTAGAAAACTACATCCATAAGAGGTTATGGGCTCCTCGAATCCATTTGTCATATATTACAGCATGGCTTAGTACAACTTGTGATACTTTGATCAGTGGGCATCCAGCTCTGTGGAGTCAGCAGATTATATGTTTAAGTCCCTTGGAGTAAAAATTTGGTTTGACATCCAGCACTAGAGGGAAACTGAAATGATCTAAGACAAGCCTAACTTAAGTTTCAGTCAAGAGCTCAGAGGCATGATCCTTAGACATCACCACCTCAGTTTTAACCTTAAGTTATCTTCTATTTTAAGAGTCACTAACCAGAGACTTTCAGAGATCAAGTTAAGAAACGAAGGCTACTGACATCGGTAGGTACACAGAGCTGCACTCTTCGGCTGCAAATAAAAGTGGAAAGCCAACATCCTCAGCAAAGACCAAGAAGATTTAAGAAAAATATTAAGAGTTGCACTGCTACTAGAAAACACTGAGTTTGGGGATTCAAGGGTTACACTTATTGGTTGCCATGATGTTTTGAAAGCCAACATCCCAAATAAAGACTTAAAAGCTCTGAGGTACAACAACCTGAAAATGTGAAACCCACTGGCTCAGTGTGCTGGGTAACTCCACGTGAATTTCGAGGTTGTGGGTTCAAGCCTGAGCAAAAGCATTCATCTTGAAGATTAACATCCTGAGTAAAGACCAAAAAGCTGTTAAATACTTGGCACTTGTATGAGTACTTGCTGCTTGCAGAGTTAGGTAACACCCTAAAGACTCTGAGGGTGTAAGTTTGAGCCTGGGCACTGCCATGTGTTTCAGAAGCTGACACCCATTGGAAAGACTGAAAAGACTTTCCTCTGGGTTACTAGCTCCCTCATCGTGTTCACACTACTAAAGATAAGGGAAAATCCTAACATTGCAAACACACTTACTTCTCTTGAGATTTGATCCAGCAACCTGCTGCATCACAGCCACCTGCTTAACCCACCTAACAGCAACTTATCTTTTGAGGAGTTGAGAGCTGGCACTATGTAATAATGCCTCAGGTGATTCATAAAAAAATTTATGACCACATTAATTTTTCCAGTGCATTCTGGGGGTGAAAACTGGATCAGAGAACAAAGAAGTTCATATTTCAAAGCAGAAGAACAAGTCAGCAGAGGAAAATGCCAGTGCAACACCAAAGAAGATGAAAGTAGACATGTTTCCAGCAGTGCAAAAGAAGCTAAAGCAAATCTTGATTGAGCAATTATCTACTGATTCAATTAAACCGTAGTGCAAAATTACAAAATACAAGAAACACGTAATTAAAAGGGACAAAAGTGCCAACAAAAACATCATGTGGATGGATGCATCACATATTCACAACCTTCTAGTCACAATCCAGTCAAATCGGCTGTGACTTACCTTGGTGCGAACCATCCCAGGCCGCTGGTCACGCACATGCTCCAGTGTGGCAGCGATGTCGATCTCTTTCACCCCTGCAAGTCGACAGGAAACACACTCTTTTATTAAAGGGCAACAGATCTATGCTTCCCCTCGAGTGCACTTCAATCAAACTGCTATTGTTGCTGCTGGAAATGCTGAAAAGCATCACGTCTTGCATGGACAGAAATCTAAAAGCTTTGAATTGTATCAATCCTTGTTGTGAGTAAATGCTTTCACGACAAACCTCTTGGCTTAGCCTGTATAAATAAATTGGACCAGCTAGACAAACATCCTCACCTTTAGCCATACGATTCAGAACCATGTCGATCAGGATGTAAGTCCCAGTCCGTCCCGTCCCGTCACTACACAGGAAACAATACATCCCACCGTGTAAATCTAAATGTGTGCATAGCTCACACTGTAAAACCATACATAATGATATGATGATATGGTATAAATGCATGTTATTCATTTTTTATGTGTTACTATTTACTATGCTTAATTTGAAAGCAAATATCACTGCAAATCAGGGATATTGAATTCCATTTCCCTCACCTATCATTTATGCAATTTGTCAGCTAAATGTTTCCTCTCGCGTTCCCATTTTTACCATATGTATGCAAAAGTCATTCCTTTTCCATCACTGAAAAGGTTTCTTTGGCCAATAAGTTACCAGTTTTGCTCAATCATGGTGTAAGTCTGCCACCAAGTGGGTTTAAGAGGTACTACAACTAGAGATTACCTGCAGTGCACGATGATGGGGCAGGATCTGCCTCTGTAGCACTTGTTCACCTTTCTGTGAACAGAGAGAAAGAGAAAGAGGACACAACATGTGAGCAATTGATGAGTTTAAAGCAAATTAAACAATGGCACAGTGCAAAAATATTTCATTTGAGAGAGTGAATGCCTCCTCATCCTATATCATTAACCAGCTCCAGCATCCCCACCAAGCCTTTTAAAGAATAGACATAAATTTAATGAACAGAAAAAAACATATGCCCTTATTTTGCAAAAGGACCTTAACACTTAAGTAAATAACCATAGGGAATCTGTTTTTTCTCCCAAAAGTTGACATGATATTGTTTTAAGATTTAACTCATCCATAAATCTGATGGGCATTTTATTCTTCAAGGAAAAGCCCTCACAAATGTAAAATAAGTGTTAGTATGTATGTGGTTGTATGTGCAAGCTTGCGTGCATACATGCATATTTGTGTGTTTATTCATTCCGGAGTGCAAAGTCTGCTTCCCTGGCAGATGCCTGCTTATGATTGACAGCTGCTTCAACCAGTCAAGCAGCATGCACGTGTTAGAGAGAAACAGAGAGAGAGTGAGAGAGGGGTTTTTTCGGCGATGGACCTCCTGCTGCAGCCACATCAGTCCATGATCATTTTTGTGACTATGCAACTGGACCCAGACTACTAGCTGCAAATCACAAGAATGACACAGACAGATATGTTAAAAAATAAACCAAGGGCCCCGCTGACCTCCATCGCACAGGGTGGGAGTACGGGGAGAGAGGAGGGACAAAAAGGGAGGGGAGAGGGAATATTCAGTAACAGTGGGGTGATGAAAGATGAGAGCCACAGATCAGAATGATGAAACAAAGAGATCAATGGTAGAAATTTCATTCATGTTTCTGAATCGCGTTACAAATTAATTTGAGTTGAGAAGAGAAAAAAAGAGGAATCAGAAATGATGCAAATCTCACAGGACAAAATGGTGGTAGATCTGAACAGAGACTGTTGGGGGAGGAGGCAGAAAACAAGAACAAGAGGAGGCAGACGCAGCAGGGTTAGTAGAGGAGAAGTGCTCTAGGTTCCCAAATGCATCTTGACAACAAGTTCATCTTTGTCCCATGTTAAATCCAAGGAACTTAGTTTAAAATGCTTTTGGGAAACCAGGCTGAGATTTGATGCGGGACGCTGGAAGTTTGGAGAGCATGCATCAAGCAACTTCTGTTGGATGATTTGGATGATTTTTCTCCCATCCCATTAAATTTTGTTTTCAGACTTATATTCATCCCATCAAGGTTGATCAAATTGCTCCTTTTCAGCAACCCCATGCTTCACACACTGGAGCAAATGCAGAGCACCTCAGATACTATGGGTTTTAAGGAATCACTCAATCACTGATACTGAATTCTGTCAGCTCGAGTGCATCATTCTGCTAAAAGAAACCCCTTATCAAATATATTTGGGAAGTTGGGAAAATGTGTTTTCTTCACTTTCAGATCATTTTATATTATATTTTATGGTTTGCATTGTCCAGTATCCATTTTTTTCTTGCTAGATTTTTCATGAATGAGTCAAGGTTCTAGGTTTGGTTGCATTTTCATAGATGAAAGGCTGGCTGAAATAAAGACAGACTTGAAAATAATGAGCACATCAAATAGAATAGCCAAGCAAATTGCTGACATTTGTTTGTCTTTTTTATTATTATTCTGACAGTTGCCTCTCATATGAATGTCAAAGTCAAGTGTATATACTGGGGACAGTAGCTAACTCTCAGCAGGTTTGTATAAATGAAGTGCAAAAACTGGGTACAGTTTGCTCCACATTTTAACTACTGAGGTGTAATCACTAATGGCCAACAGTGAAATGTCTTCACCAGCATCTGAAGACATTTCAGAGTCATTATGAAGACACGCCATGATGACGACATGATGACGTGAGGACATGCGGTGAGGTGCAGTACCTGCGGAAGTCCAGCAGGGGGCGCGTGGAGGTGGGGATGCCCTGCGCGGGCCAGCTGAGGAAGTGGAACTGGGTCAGCGTCCTCGTCTCCTGCGTCTGCACGTTCTTCAGGTAGAAACTTCGCACCAGGAAGTCGTTACACCAGATATGCTCCGACACCAAGTTCACCTGAGGGCACACACACACACACACACACACATTTACGCTCTAGGGACAATTTCACCAGATACAAACTAGTGCCTCTGAGGATGAGACACATGCATACACACTCTCTTCTCTCACCTCGTAGATGTGGTAGAGGGAGGAGCCCTCATCAGGCCAGTAGCGGTCACACTGTTTCTCTCCGTCCTCCACCAGGGCCGTCATCATCACTATCACCGTGCAGCCGTTCTCCCAAACCATCTGCAGCACCACCACATCAACATCAACATCAACAACAACAACAACAGCACATCATGCAGATCAGTAACTCAACCTGGACAGACAAATAACATGACTGCAATACACAAGCTGTTCACTCACTATAGATACTCATATATACATACATAACTATTACGTAACTATTACTACTACCACTAAGGAAATGAAAAAGCAAAAGTAGAGGAAGAAAAAGAGAGGAGGGAGTAGAAGACGATGATGACAAGGAAGAAGAAAAATGAGGAGAAAACGGAAGAGAATAAATAGAGTAGGAAAATGAAAACAAAACAGTCAAGATGAAGAAAAAAGTAGAAGAAGAAAAGACACCAAAACATATATTGACTTTGCTCCACTGTATTAATCTATGGTGAAATGAACAGTAGTGAAAATTTAATAAGACTGAAAGAAAAATAAGCTGCTGAATGCATGACGTAAGCGATTCCATTTCCACCCTTTGCACTAAGACTCACTGCTTCAGCTGATACACATGCAGATATGAGGATCATTTGGGGTTTAGATACACACATATTTAACTTTGACTTAGCGGCACCTCTAACCGCTGTTTGGACACTTCCTTCATGAGCTGCAAACCTCAGGACTGTGTCACTGACCTGCCAGAAGTCCGATATGGTGTGTGACAGCGGTCCCTGGGTGGCAATGTAGGCAGGCATCCGGGGGTCATGCTCGATCTATAGGGGAAGGCAAGGGTCAGAGATCACGAACAGCTAAAGTCTCAGTCACCATGGAAACCAGCTGCGACGGTGACAGATTCTTTCATTTGTATGTAATTAGGTCAGGGAACCTTCTTTGTCGATTGGCCACAGTGGCAGATGGATCCCAACTTTACTTTTTACTTTCTTACCAGGCAAATCTGATGCTGCCAAAGAAGATCACACAACAGATAGACTCACCAACCACAGACAGAATAGTATCCACAATTTGCCTGGTGGCTGGTGGTGTGTTCCCACCTTGTCTGCTGTCTACTTTAACATGAGAACAACGATGCCAAGTGAAACATGTTTTGTTTTTAATTCTTTTTTTATGTAGAAAATGCAACATAATGTACCATAATAAAAGGTAGTGTAACATAATGAAACATAGCATCACAAAACACAGCATAACATGAGATCTGTCTGTCTGTGTCTGGTTGGGGAGACCTGTAGAAAAAAAACCATGAAGGGGGGAGGGGTTTCAGCTCATGGACAGAAAGTTACTGAATGGTAGCCAGCTGTTATGATATGTTTCTATTTTGTCTTTATGTTCAGCAATACGTTTTTCCGTGTTTAAATGGTCTGGTAGTAAATTCAGCTAGTGTTAAATGGTCATTTTGGTCCTGTTTGTCCAGTTTAGTAAGATAGTGATATGAGTAGAAAGTCCTGATGGAGTAGGTTGATGCAATCCGGTTTTGGTTTGGATCAAAGAGATTTCAGCGAGGTTGGACTGAGTAGTGTTGTTACCACGGGGACTGAAGACTACAGAAGACGAGGTGGGGGTCTGGAGAAGTGACGGGCTGGCTTACTATCGTGCTGGCGTTGATGTAGTCGGCCCGGGACGGGTTGATCTCCGCCTTCAGCTTCACCCTCGAGTGGTCATCTGAAGGAGAACAGGAACACTTCAGGTAACTGTCTGACAAACTGAAACTCATCAATCACTCATGGTGTGGCAAAGCTGCGCTGAACAGTAGAAAGGGCTTCATTTGATGCACCTGAGTGATTCAAAGGCATTCCGTCAAATTACTAGAAAAACCTTATGAAAAATGGCACGGAAATTGCAAGGGAACCCATGACCTTACACAGTATTCATATTCTAACCCAATTACCCACTTAGTGTCTGGTCGTATATTCCAGGCCTTATGCAAGATGTCATCTCCTACTATTCAATAAGATCACCCTGATTAAAATAATACATGTTGTCCTTTTGTCTTGAAATACCTCCAAAGTTAATTTTGGGGCAGGTGCATAATATATTGGTTTGACAGACATTTCTAGCACTCCCTGGGTCATTTACAACAACTCATGATTTGATGATGTATGTATCTGATGCTTGTAGGTGTCTTTGGATAAAAGCATGCACCTAATTGTATATGTTGTGATATATTTGCGTCTTCTTGTTGAAAACCTTCCTTGCTTGCTATTGCCAGTTGTGATAGTAAATGTCCTGTTGTCTTCATTATCTTTTGAGTATGTCCTTGAAGAAAGACTGATTTGGGACTCACAGGGCACCGAATCAGGGCAGCGGTTCTTCTTGGCGTTGGCTTCGCTCTGGGCCACAGAGACGGCGCTGGGCTCGGCCTGGTAGGAGCACAACGCCTCCCACTCCTTCATCAGACGGTCCTTGTTCCTCAGGTGGTCCTCCATGTAGGCCTGGGGAGGAAAGGGGGTGGTTTAAACACCACTGCACGGTTAAAGAAGCAGCTGCTAATCCATATTTCTTCCAGATCTTATTGTCTTAACTGGATTTTATGACTTATTTTAGTGTTTGCTAATATTCATCTTGACTCTACTATAATGCGAGCTGGCAGAGGGACCTAATACAACCAAAAATATGCTTACTGGTGCTGAACAATACCAATTTCCTTCCACTTTCAAGTACTGAATGATATAGTTCAGCTGTGTTGTACAGATGTAATGGAATGCATCTGTTACACAGTGCAATGCCACATTAAATTTTTATCATAGCACACTCTTTGGGAATAATTTTCAACAATTTTCATATTTTAACTTCATTAAGATCCTGCATAGCTCCTCTATGGGTTGAAGTTTATGAAACCTCTTTAAAAGACTTTGTGCAAAATAAAAATGCATTGGTGCTGAGGCTCAAAACAAGTATTTTTTTCTTTGTCGACGAGAAGTTGATATTTCGGAGATATGACATTTTGATTCAGCACAGACAGTAAACCTCAAGTGTCAATAAAATAAAGCAACCTCAATCCAGGCACAGCAGTGAGCCAAACATAAAATGTCTTTAATTTGTAGGGAAAAGTGATTTCAGCTGGTGCCTTGCTCAGGCTGAGGCTCGGTCAGAGCTGGATCTCTTATCCAATGTCAACACGAGAAGTTTATTGTTCCATGTTTTCTGCTCAGTTCCCATCCGCAGAGCACCTGTACAGTTGGTTTGTAAATCTTATTCAAATGCACTTATACAGATTCATGACCTTGAATCTGTACACAATGCAAAATGTCTTAAGGTTGATTTAAGTGAGCGCCCTTAAGGCTCAACTGACTGAAAACGCGGAAGACGTAAATCAGTGCAGAACCATGCAGCTTCACTCATCAAATTGCATGCTTATTCCACATCTTTTGTCAGTCTAAACTTCCTCACTCAAAGCGACCCTTGGCAGGTTTGGTAGTCCACCTTTTAGCTGCAATTAAAATGTGCAAGATTTTGCAAACAGCTTTGGTGATATGCAGTCATTGCTTTGTGTTTTGCACTCAAATGTCAGCCCAAAATATTGTAATAAGAAGTGCACCCAGTATAAACCCTGCCCTATTATTATTATTGTATTTCTTTATATTTCTTCCAAATAAACCACTGCAGTTGCTTCTGGAAATATAAGCTCTGTGCAGCAGAAGATTTCTCCAAGGAAAAAAGGGAACCAACTAATTTGTAAATATTTGATGACCTGGATGTTATCAATTCATGATATTTGTGAGTATCAAAACAGACAAATTTGCAGATTACTTTAAATAATTTATTGATCTATTTGTTAAATCTTTTTTTGGGTTCTTCACCCAGTTCTTGCTGACTTGGAAGAAGCAAGGAGGAAATAGTTACTACAGAGAGAGTGGATGTTTTTTGGAACTCCTGCGGACTACAGAATAAATCACTTCTGTTATCTGAAATGGTGCATATTTTGTCATTTTGAACGTGCCTAAACTAATCACTCTTCTAGCCTTTTTTTGCTAGATATAGGGGTCACCTCACACAATGTGATGCAGGGATCTCAGGGAACCGCCTCAGGTTCTACTGACCAGTATCATGTGACCGGTGGAGATGTCCATGTTGGCCTGGGCCGGCTCCTCGCACCAGGACGGGGTGCTGCTGTGAGAGCTGGGGCTGGCCTGCGCCCCGTCGCTGAACTGGGACGAGACACTGCTGACGCGGGACGTGTCGGTACCTCCTCCTCCCCCTCCACCTCCTCCAACAGCTCCTCCTCCTCCCCCTGATCCCCCAACGGCTCCCAGGGCAGCTGCTTCCAGGCGTCCAAACGCACCTTTGGAGGCCATGTGCTGCCGACACAGATCCTGCACGGACGAGACGGCGTTAAGTCACTAACATGTTTTATTGGTGTTACACCAGTTGTTGTACGTGTGTTGTATATTGAATGGTTCAGTTTAACCCCCCCGTGCTCCCCTAACCTGGTACTCCTGGTGAGTGATGGCTCCTCCCTCGGGGCCGAGGCCCAGCTTCTCCGCCGCCAGCCGGTGAGCGTGGTGGCGCAGGCAGGCGATGGTCATGGCCGCCACCAGGATGCCGCCCACACAGGCCACGGCCACCAGAGTGGCAAACACCCAGCGGGAGCCCGGCTGGACTCGGGTCGCCAGGGGCAACGCCTTCCCATCATTCCTCTGTGCGGTTGACAAAAACAAGAAAGAGATAAAGGGAGAACAAATAGACACAAAGAGATACAATTCAAGAGAGGAGTTTCGTATCAGGGCTGAGCTGCGATTGTGGACGACAAATCTCACCACAACACATTAGACAGCCTCCCCACTATCTGGTCAGCTGTTTGTGTGCGATGCTATCAGAGCACTTAGATTTTCTCTCTTGCTTCCAGACCAGAGCAGGAAATTAATAGTGTTTTCCTCATCTCTCAGTTTCATTGCTTCACCAGCAAAGGATTTCCAAATAACGCTTAGTTACCTTCAAAAATGGTTGGTAGAGTACAAAAATAATAAAAACAAAAATAATCCCAACCCATTTCTCCTTGAAAAACCTGGCTGAACCTGCAAAGGCAACATTTTTTCATAATGTTAAGTCGATTACTGGGCCAAAATTACATGAGCATCATGTGTAGGAGCTAAAAGTGGAGCATGTCTTGAGACGGAAGATCATGAACCTGTAATTCCCGGTACAGCACTGCAGCATGTTCAGTTAAAGCACACACACACACACGAACACACACACCTAATTAGTTAATGAGGCGGATATAACTAGCTACAGTTCAGGGGAAGGACGTGTGGGCAGAAGGACCGAGTGATGGCGAACTCTGAACTCCAGAGGGAGGAGAGGAGGTGTCTCCTCCTTTATTTCTATCCATCCATCTCTGCAGGAGCCCTGGACAGGAATGTGCCTCTGTGCTATACCATGGTGACTGTGTGCAAAAACTTCACTGGAGCTCCATCACACTGATACTGAGTGAAATATTCACAGCCAAGATGCCAAATAGAAAACATCTACATGTCTTGTGCATCATTTTAGACGCATTTCCCACAATTCAGCAGGATGTATTTGGGATCTTTGGAAACCTTAGGATCTCTAGTAGATTCTAAAATAAACTTAAACAAAACCCAGCCACACAGTGATGACAAAACTACCGATGGGAGCAGCAGAGTTGAGGAGGTTACCAGGCTGGTTTTCAGCTGTGAATTGAGTTTATGAGTTTAAGATTACAATTAGGATTAGATTTTCAGTTAGGCTTAAGGGTTAACCAGTTAGTTTCCAGCTGTGGTTTACAGGTAAGATTCAGGATTAAAGGACCACACTGGCATTTTGGGAGATTATCCCACTGGTCACGTCACAAAATGAGACCAGAGGATTGGCACCAAGCAACATCATCATGCAAATTCTACGGCATTAGAAAATTGTATGTTAATTGTATTAAACATGCATCAGTGCAAAAACAAGAAAATGAAAGCTCAGCATCAATGAGGTATGTGTTGCTTGGGGAAATTATTCTAGTGAAGTGAAAGCAAGTTTTAAGAATGATTTTTTTGTATTAAATTTTTTTTAGGTTTTAATTCATCTGTACACAAGGCAAGCTTTCATTATATCCACACAACACAATCCTCCCAGAATATTTATTTATGCAGAACATACAGAGTGTAAATGTTCACAAAATTAAGCATATCAGGGATGAAGGGATGTCTGTGGTACTTGTTCAGCCCAAAAACACAGAAAAGGAGAAATTTGAGAAGCAGCAGTTCATGGTGGCAGGAAGGCAGAAAATAAAAGCAGCAGCCAAAGTGAGATTACTGTGACACCAGCTAACATGCTCAGATTATCCTCCTTATCTCCATTCATATCAGGCTAAAATTAATATCTTGAGTTTTTTGACTGCCGGTTCTCTGGGCTCGGATCACTGTGTCATTATTTTTCACGATCCACTGAGAAAATAATCAATCATTTAATCGACAGATGAACTGATAGTGAAAATAATCATGACTTCACGAGTTTCGTCCACACAGGAAGTGACACCGCAGAGCCTCAGCATCCAGCTATCTCACCTCTTCATCTCTCCTCTTGCTTTGTCTCCTCCCTTGCTTTCGCTCCTCTCTCCTCTCCTCTGCTCAGCCATGCACCTTTCCCTCCCTTTTTCCTCTTCCTCCTCAATCCTCTTTTTATTCTCTCCTACTCCCTTTTTCTCTCCTCCCTTCCTTCTTCTCTCCTTTCCTCCGACTACCTTTCCTTTTCCACTCTCCTCTTGATTTCTCTCCTTTCCCCCCCTCCCTGCCCTCCTTTCCTTTTTTCCTCTTCTCTT
>OMLB01062358.1:0-35244 GCA_900302555.1 Myripristis jacobus
TGTGACATGAAACAGCAGGTAAACTCAGGTGTGACTAATGACATGAAGTCAGCTTCTGGTCCATTTGGCTCTAACAGAGCCAGAGTCCTGCTGCTGCTCATGCTGGCTCACTGCAAAGGCTCTGGTTCATTTAAATGGAGCAGAACCTTAATTACTGTCGTCACTAACATCTCTGCTTACCTGATATTTCATGTTAAAATGGCTGTTGTGTTGCACCATGTAGGGTTTAAGTCTTATTCTGACATTATGGATTTTTTTTTATATATTCCCATATTAGCTAATTAAACCAAGTATCAGAGTCTGTTTCGTGGATAAAGTGTGCAGGCTGGGTGAAAACAGCTCTAAATATGCTCGTTTCAGCTTGACAGGTAAAAGGTTAAATTCATTAGAAAGAATTCAGCTGAATTCTCTCTAACGAATTCATGTTGAAGAGTCCAAAGTGTTCTTTAATAAGAAGAAAAAATACTTGATTCTGACCACTAGGACATTTTAAATGCATTTATTTTTATTGGCATTTCATCATTTGTAAGATATAGTTTTTTGCTTGTTTTAGGTCATTCATTTGTCTCTCATCAGTCGTTATTGTCTCTGTGTGTCTCGTCCCTTCTTTCAACACTGCAGGGCACTCGTCTTTTGGTCTAAAAGAAGTGATTGTCTGACTTAAGGTTTAATTGCTTGTCTCCTGTCTGTGCTGCGGCTACAACTGCCTACTAGTAATAAAAGTGCTAATGATAAAGAAAAGGTGAGAATGGCACGAGTGTGCTGGCTCTTAGGTGACACACGGGCAACACCAGCCACACCAAACCGAAGCCAGCAGACATACATGTTGTTGCCACATGACTTACATGAGCTTGATATTCTGACCACATCCCCTCCTCTCCCATGAACTCCCACTTGTAGCCGGTGGCAGGGAGCTGTGAGGAGGAAGCTGTAGGAAGCACTGAAGCTGACAAGAGGCTGCGAGGAAACAAAACACCAACACACACACGCACACACACAGAAAATTATTCACGTGGAAACCCACCAAACACTCCAGCTTTGTGACTGTGTTTGGCTCTCAGCATGTTTGGAAAATCTAAAATCTAGATATTTTCACAGGTAGGCTCCAAATGTACATTTTCAGCCCAGCCTTTTCTCAGTGTTCTTATGGCTTTATTTGATTTTATTTAATGATTCTTATATCCAATGGCTACTTTACTCTCCCATTTCTGTTGTTTTACTGTTATTTTATTTGATACTATCCCGAGCCAAAAGGGCATGAAAAACACAGCATGGCATGCACAGATTTTGTGAAGATGGCTGCACCTAACTGAATGTGTCCTCACCTGCTATTCTGCTGAGTCCCGTTGACAGCGGTCCTCCTCACTGCTCTTGTTGTCCCGATGTTGTTGTTGACTTGATGCATTGCTGTGAACACCACAGAGGGTTTAATGATGAAGCCGTGCAGAGGATCTTTTACTGGCAAAACAAACTGTTGTGTTCAACGAAAGCAACTTTTTGTGTGTGTGTGTGTGTGTGTTAGTTACTTGAGAAATTCAGGGTGTATGAGTATCTGTTGATCCTGAAGTGCAGCTGGCCCTGTGGGTTCTGCTGATACTGTCTCTCAATGGCAGCGCTGTCAAACGCACATATCTGCACACAGAGACACACAGCCATCAGGAAGAGGGAAGACACACTGACACACAGCCACAGCCGTCCTTATTCACTAACACGTTCACGGATGTTCACATGACTGACACTGAGAGCTGGAGGAACGTTAATGAATTTTCATGACTTTCATCACTGATTGTCGCTCAGTCAGTTCTATCACTTTGGCTGTGAAGCTGACCCTGTC
The DNA here is from genome assembly GCA_900302555.1 of Myripristis jacobus. Taxonomy (NCBI): domain Eukaryota; kingdom Metazoa; phylum Chordata; class Actinopteri; order Holocentriformes; family Holocentridae; genus Myripristis; species Myripristis jacobus. The sequence continues at coordinate 1,835 of OMLB01062358.1, forward strand.
CTGCCTGTTGTGACATGAAACAGCAGGTAAACTCAGGTGTGACTAATGACAGGAATTCAGCTTCTGGTCCATTTGGCTCTAACAGAGCCAGAGTCCTGCTGCTGCTCATGCTGGCTCACTGCAAAGGCTCTGGTTCATTTAAATGGAGCAGAACCTTAATTACTGTCATTAATAACAGGGCCAGAGATTTGTTCTGGTAGCCAGACAAGCCTTGGTTTCCTCTGCTGAACAGGCACCAAGGCGAGCTGCAGTCTCAGTGCCATCCCAACAGGAAGGACCTCCTGTCGCAACTGGGAGGCTGGATTTGGCATCCTGACCCTCGCTGCCTACAGCTACAGACGGCTAGGAGTACGACTGTGAATGCTGCTGTCCGCCTGGGTGCAGTATGACACCAAGTGGAGGCTGTTCTCCGACTGGTCTGCAGACAGGAATGAGGACCCAGTGCACTGCTCTGTGCTTCCATCCCCTGAGGGTCCCAAGGGATCCATCATGGGCCCCGCCCTTGGTGTTGCATGCTCTGTGCTTGCCTGCCTATGAGCCTTTGCGTTTTGCCTGGTGCAGGCCCTCAGAGCCTACGCTGAAGCTAACGCATGCATACAGCGGTCAGAGCAGCTCTGTCCAAACAGAGCCTGGCGTTTCTTGTGCGGCTGAGTGTCTGAACCAAACCAAAGCCAACAGATATATAGCTTGTTGACACATCAAGTCCACCTGACTTACATGAGCTTGATATTCTGACCACATCCCCTCCTCTCCCATGAACTCCCACTTGTAGCTGGTGGCAGGGAGCTGTGAAGAGGAAGCTGTGGGAAGCACTGAAGCTGACAAGAGGCTGCGAGGAAACAAAACACCAACACACACACGCACACAGAAAATTATTCACGTGGAAACCCACCAAACACTTCAGATTTGTGACTGTGTTTGGCTCTCAATATATCTGTGAAATCTTTGGTATTTTGTGGAAATCTAAAATCGAGATATTTTCACAGGTAGGCTCCAAATGTACATTTTCAGAGTTCTTATGGCTTCATTCAAGTCATTCAATTTGTAATTTCTTTATCATTCAATCACTATTTTACTCTCCCATCTCTGTTGTTTTATTGTTATTTTATCTCACTTATTGTCATTTTCTGTTTGTTATAGTTTAATGCTTTTCAAATGTATGTAAACAACTTTCGGTCCGGTCTCTACTGCCTGCATTTTGACTGACTGATTATGTAGGCCAGTGCTTCCCAAAATTAAGAACCAGAAAAGTAACTAGTAAATTTATCAATTATTTGACTATTTTAACACTGACACTGAAAAAATCTATTAGAATGATAGTTTTTAGTTCTATAACTCTGCACCAAGTCATATCTCACAATAAAAACCTGTTGGATGAGGCTGTTTGGGATGCAGCCGTGTCAAAGGTCTGAAGCAGATCTATCTGGGGCGGTTTGACATAAAGGTTTGAACTTTTCAAGATGAAACCTCTTACCTCCCTGTATGGGAAGCCGTGGAATTGAATTTTGGACGTCTCCGGACATTCCTGTGCACGCCCGTGTGGCAGTTTGTTTGAGTCATGGCTGCCAAGAAAATGCGGTTAGTGACATTTAGCTGCAGCCACACACATTCTTTGAAACTAGCCGACATTTCCTCGTTCACAGATGTGCAAAACTGATCACAAGTGTGACGTACCGGAAAAATCCAGGGTGTAGGATATGGAGCCCACAGTAAAGCTGAAGGTCCCCTGAGGGTTTAGAGTGAACTGATGTTCAATGTCTGTACTGCTGACTGAAGAGACGGAGCTGCTGGTGCCCTGATGGAGGGAGAGAAGAGATACAGGGCAGAGGAGCACGGTGACCGATGATGCTTTTGCGTTCAAGCACGAAAATGAGCCTAAGACTCAATATGGAAGACCCCTCCTCACCTGGGATCCATATTCCTTCCAAATCTTGTCGTCTCTGAAGTACCAGCCGATGTCCTCCGCCTGGCCCTGAGGTACGAAGGTGAGCCTGTGCACCCTGAGAGCAGCACTCCGAGTCTGTAGCGTGTCAAAATCAATGGACACCTTCCTGCAGAGACAATAACAATAATGCATATATTCTTGAGCGGGGTAACACCAATATATTGCTCGTCTTTTTATTTAAAAAATCAATTCAAATCATACAATTGGTGTCATCCATGTCAAGTATGATGGACATGATGGTTTGTTTGAATGCATATTTAGTGTAGACTTGCTCAATACTCCACTGGTTGTTTATGGGAGGCCCTTAACTTAATGCACTTAATGCAAATAAGCCTGTACTAATCCCCAGAGGCACAAAAAGTTCATGTACTGTATGTGATTTTGGTTTATTTCAAATTGATTCTATCTTTATTTACTTGTATCTTTTTTCCTATTTTTATTTAATTATTTAGAAGACTGGTGATTGCATAATCTTTAAATGAATGTAATGTAATGTTTTTATTTTTGTGTCGGACCCCAGGAAGACTAGCTTTTGTCTTGACAAAAGCTAATGGGGATCCTAATAAACAATAAACAATAAACATGAACTGATTCCTCACAAGATTCCTCACAAGTACCCATGAATATGTTACAATTATTAGTCATATTTTTACGGTAATTAGCACCATCCAGGGTTTCACTGGAGAGGGTCCCATCTTCTAAATGTTATTTCAGAAGTTTTACTGTGCTGGAGCTAATTTATTTTCTACGGGAAACACAGATCCTTGTGATTTTCTTTTACTGAAAATGATTCAATTTAAAGGTATGGAGTGCTGACGTAAAATAACAGCTTTGATCAGCTTCAGTCCCCCTGAAACTCTGACTGATCCAACCTGATTTTCCTGCCAAACAAAACTCAGAGCAATCTCTCTTGATCTTTGAAGGCTTATGTTTTTCCGTGGCTTTGTTCGTTGAAGTAAACCGTGATGTGAAGTGAACGTGAGGCCAGTCAAATTCAAACACACTGACCCGTGGCTGGCTGTGTTGATGGTGATCCCTTTAGCTCCTGGCTGGCAGTAGTGGGCCTCGATCACATGGTCGTTGTCAATGCGCAGACACTGGTGGCCATCTAACAGCTGCCACTCATAACACTTATAACTCGCTGTCAAAAGGAAGAATGACATTCATGTTTCTGTTAATCAAAAGCTACACAAAGTTCAACACCACTGTCACACCCAGGTTGGCAGAGTAGTTCAGGCGGCCTTCATGGCCTGTGACAGGTGTTGGCCGAGGTCAGATTAGAAACCTGGACAGAGGAAATCAATCTAGTATTCACACGTCAAAACTAAATTTTGTCTCATGGCAATACATAGTGTTCTCTACATGTCCAGAATGTCAAATTATGGAGCAGATATCATTATAACTGCATGGATTATAAATCATAATTTAATCTTCAATCTTAACCTTCAAGTTAGAGCACTAACAACAACTTTGCACTCGGGCCTACTGGTTGCTTGTACTGATCGTGATAGAGGAACTCTGTCTCTACTTCTCTTTTATGACTTTAACTTTATTTCTACTAAAACAGCATGTGATCATACCTGTGGCAGACTGGCCTGGAGTTCCCTGCCAGTGGTCATATCCCTGTCAATGTGAACAAACAGTTTATCTGCACCAGACATACCTTGGAAAACTTTGATCAGAGGCAGGAATAAAATGGAATAAACTCAATATAGATCGTTTTCCATCAGACGTATTCCAACTACATTATGATCGCAGGAGGTCGAAACTCACCGTGTGGCTGTAAGGAAAGGCAGCAGACACTGTGACAAAAATAACGACAGAGGCAGATTCATCAAACACGGAGGGAACAGAGACGCAGAATAAACAGTGATTATATCCTTGAGATTATAAAAATGCTTTGATAGTTTCACTGAACCCACTTACTTGTTGTTGACACAGCGATCTACAAGCTTCACCAGTCTAGTGAAACCGCTGCAGGCTTTTTTAACTATCACTTTCGGTTCTGCCCTTTATTTATTTATTTATTTATTTATTTATATTGAATAGACAAATTAACAACAAGCAGGTATACAATGGCAACTAGACAGCACACATCGAGTAAGAAAAATACAAATGGTACAAATGACAGGTATTACATATAGATTCAATATTCAATAGGAATAATATACAGGTTAATAAGGCAGAAGAAAGACAAGTCAAAACGAAAGGAACAAGATTACAACCAAGAAAAATTAAGCATACAATTTCAGTCAGAAGTATCAGGAAAAACAGTTTCATAGTGTTTTATGAGCTTATTGCCTTTAATGTTAGCAATTTGACGGATTGTTTTAGCTGTGTATTTCAATTCCGAGAGGAAAGGTGCAATTTTAGCGGAAGCTCTGGCAAATTTTTGCTTGTGAATAAAGAACTTTGCATGTAGGATAACAAAATTCATTACACATTCAAGTGCATTGCATTTAGGTTCTGCTAATTTGGTGCTGATGCGTGTGAAGTGGGCAGTGACGTCACCTAAACCAACCAATCAAACAATGTACTGAGGATTATTAATCTAATTAGTGGAACTCTAGCATTTTAATAGATTCGGAGTTCTTCACATACAGAGGAACCACATGGCAACTGCACAATGAAATTATCCTCTTAAAAAATAGTTTTATAACAGTGTTGGTTGTCTAAAAAGTACAAATTGAAAATTCAGTTTTTAGCTTCCATTATTAAATATCTTAACATCCTTATGGTAACATTTATTTTAACTTTAATCTAAAAGTGCATTTTTCATTACAGTGCGCTTGTGTTACCTTGCTATGATACATAATAACATCAGTGAAGGCTTCAAATACATCTTGCTCCTAGTTTCAAGTAATTAATTTTGTGATTGGGTACTTGGTTAATTATGATTCAAAGCAGTGGAAAGCAACTGCACCGATGATTAAATAGCTGCTCTTTTGATAAATTTCACTGACTGATTAATGACTTACAAATGAAAGGCTAAGTGAGTTCACCTAAATACTGAAAGTCCTATTCTTTATCCAACAAAAATAAAAACAATGAAGCAAACACTGAATGAGGCTGTCACCAGCTATAATCCTTTATTTTCTTTTCACAATATGAAATATACCTGTGATCATTACCCGGCATTACTCGTCCCAGGAATTTCTACATAGTGGGAAGTGGATATGCATCTGTGCAGCCCTGAGATTGGGTATCCATCCTGGACAAGTCATGTTGGACATTACAATGATTCATGAGGCACAGATTAAAGACTTCATTGCTACTATCTGAGGTGCACTGTTTGGCAAATGTAAACCTCCTTAAAGATAATGTGCAAAAGGCAGCATAATGCACTCTGGATATTGATCTGATTTCTTTTTAAAGATACAGAAATCATGTATTGCATCAGATCAGGCAGTACATTCATACATTAAACACTTTAACCACAAAAATATGCTCCCATATCTATGTCTGTTCATTTTCATCCTCATATTTAGCACCGCTATTGCTGCAAAAAATATACCCATAATGTGACCACTTGTGGCATGGCAGTGTCTGTGCTGTATCTTTGGTGCTGAGTTATGACACAAACCAAAGTACCACACATGATGGCATCACTTGTTAGGATACGAGAAACAAGAAGTCCTTCAAAACTGTTTTTTTTGTTGTTTTTTTTCAAAGGCAAGAGAGTAAGAACCAATCTGTCAGGCAAGATTTGGCTTTGTTAGACTATGTTTCCAAGAAAAAGGCATACAACCCAAAAGCCCATGACTCATGGAGGGCCATGGCAATAATAAAATGTGCTCCAAACACCCAAATTAAAATAATCATGCAGTAGAATACACCGTTATTATATTATACTGCAATACAGTACAGTATAATGCATTTGTACGTCTTCTGCAGCCCTCCCCGCTGCTTATAACAGTCGTCTGATCTTGCGGGAGCGGTTGGTGCTTTGGTTGGTTTGGGTCAAAGCTGTAAAAAAAACATGGCATCATGGTTAATCAAATGCACAAGAAACACAAAATATGAATGTCTTTTTAAACGGAAATTGTATTCTAATAGTGTCCATTAGTGGTGGATTATCTTTTCTCTGATGACAGGAACAAAAATATAACCCAACCTCTGAAGTCCAGCTTATAGGTCTGTCCGCTGACGGTGAACAGCATGCTGCCTTTGGGGTTTCGCTGGAACTCCTTCTCAATGTCACTACTGGAAAGGGAGCATTGATTTTGAGAGCCTGTCTGCTGAAAGAAAGCCATTTGACACGTCGTTATGTATCTCAGCATTATGATATAAAAGTTGAGGTTTACTGGATGAAATGGTTTGCGATGTTACCTTACCCTGTTTTTGAACGAGTGCCATGTGCCCCTGTTTCCTTCAAACTGCCACTGGGGCGTCTGTGCCGGTGCTGTGGCGCCCAGAGACAGCCTCTGGAGAGGTGATGCCAACGAGGGAGCGCTGTTCAGACAGAGAGGAACATGTAAAGCATCGGATTATGTCTAATTCATACAGTTACACTAGACAGTTTGTCCACACTTGACAAAGGGTTGGTGGGGCTGCAGTTAATATTTTCCTCCAACAAGGAAGGCATCTCCTCTAACACACCAACAAATAAATGGTATTCTTGAAATGAAAGTTCTTTAAAAAAAAAAATTCTTAACTTTTCTTAACTAAATTTCTTCACTAACTCTAAAATCCCTTCACTGAAAAAGTAAGCCTCTCATTTCATATGTTTTAACAAGTTGCAGATGATTGTGTTATAGCACAAAGTCATTCATAGAGATTCATAAAGCTGAACTGGGGGTTTATTTGGTCCCAATTAGGCATACAGAATGTCTCATGTCTACTGAAAAAAAGCTTAATTTTAGTTTCAATACAGGCTTTAGCCAAATGATGACTACCAATGTTAAAGTCTTTTCACGTATTTACAAAATGAAACCATAGGTTGGCTGGGTTTAGTGAAGCAATATGATGAATTTGCAGCCTAATATATCAAACACATCTTCTAAAGTTTATGAACCATAGTTATTCAAGCCCTATTGTGATCTGTTTTGTAATTGGGAACATTTTTGAAATTTGTAAGAAATGAGGCTGTTCCAAAGGAAATAGTAAGGAAAGATTCTTAACTTTCTCCTAATATTCCTAACATTTCTCCTTACATCATTTCCTAAGGCCTGTTTTGACAATAAATAGGCCAACGGACACAATCCAAACTCACCCTGCAGCTGCTTGGTGCTGTCGGTACTGTGGACGACGGCAGACCTTCCTTTTCCTCTTTGCACTCACCTGTTGCATTTCTAATGAAAACAATAACAACAACAACAACAACAACACACACACAGACAAAAGAGAAAATAATGAAACCAGTATCTCAGGAGTAATCATCAGTGTTCACCATACTGAATTTAGTCAGAAATGGGTGGTAAAATGTACAACATGAGCTGCACCTCTGAATCTAATCTCAAAGGTATCAGTGCCGATGCTGAACGTGAAAGAGCTGGTGTTGTTACTCTGGAACTTCTTCTCTATGTCAGCGCTGTCGGCAGGACTGGGGTTGCCCTTCGAATCCTGGAAGAAAAACTCAATGTTCACCAACACCGAGACAAAAAAACAAAAACAAAACTAAAATGCACTACCAAGTTCAGATTTAGATTGCAGGCAAAAAGACAGGGATCCTTTGTTCATTTTGCTGGCTGTACCTTTTCTCCATACTTGGTCCATTTACGCCGGAAGCTGCAGTACCAGAGCCACACGGTCTTCCCATCGTCCAGGCGTCTCACTCGCAACCTTTTTCCATGCACTCTCATCTTCTTAAAACCTATATTCACCACCCTACAGGGAGAGAGACCCATTAATGACACTAAAGAGAGCAATCATCAAACCATCCCTCTCTTTACTGTGGATGAAAAGTTACACTTCCAGTCCTTACCCATATGGTGTGTTGTAGATCTTGATGCCTTTATTGTTGGGCATGCAGTACTGGGCCTCAATAATATGATCATTATCAATATTCTTCCAGCCTTTGCCGTCATTCAGCTGCCACTGGTAGAACTGGCCGTTTGTGAGCTTTGTCTCTGAGTTAAAAAAGGGGGGGAAGAATTTTTACCTCTGTAAGTAAGATTTGAAAGCCAAAATTATGAGCACTAAGTGAAGTAATTGTTGAGTTACGGGTACTGATCAACGGCTGTATCAAACCCTGACATATATATTACAGTGCTGTTGTGCAATTAGGAAGGAAAAGTCTTACTTATTGCCTCTTTAAACCAGAAAAAGCATCTCTCTCTCTCTCTGTCCTTCTTGCTCACCTGCAGACAAGGCTCCGTCCTCGGCCAGGCTGTCCTCCTCAGAGGAAGCTGTTGCACCTCCGGGGTGTTTGAACTTACAGCTGGAGCCGTAGAGACAGTGTCCGCTCAGGGCGTACTTGCAGAAGTGCAGGTAGCGGCAGTTCTTGCCATATTTACAATAGCCTTTGTTGTAGTATTTGCAGGGCACCCCCTAAGACACACACATCACAACTTATACTGAAAATATACCAGGGTACATGGTGAATAAGTGACTATATTTTCTCATAACTTACATCTATTAGACACAATTAACCATGATGTAGAAGATGCATTCATCTCATGGTGATTTATGCCAGGCTAAAAGGTGAGTAATTTTATTCTGTAAATGAAATAACTGGCTTTACCCTCCACTAGATCTCTTTTCATAGCATAATGTGATAACGGTATGGCTGCTCTCATCATGTTCCATATAAAACCACTCCCTGCTCCAAAATGCAAAGCCCTACTACTTCCATGTGCCAGCAAAACCAACCTGACACTGGACTGAGCGAGAAGTGGAGATTTCTTCCTCTGAATAGTCAGCACTGTCTGTGTCCTCCTCTGAATCACTGGCGCTGGAATAATCCTCCGCGGAGCTTTGCTCGGCCAACTCTGGACGGAAAAACACGAGAGAACTGGGATTACATTCAAACATAATATTCAGTGGGTGCTTTAAATCACAACATATAGACATGAGTTATGCAGCAGTAAATATAAATATGATCTCCAATCTGTGATCATTAAAGGCAAACAACCACAAACATAAAATCAATTACATTTCCAGGAGAGCAGTAATTTATATTTTCCCTTCACAGATCCTGTTCTCACATCAGCTTGATACTGCTAGTTTGCGCAAAGATTTGGGCGATTTTCTTGTGTATATTTAAACTGAAGGCTGCAGTTCCAGCAAAGTTAATGGTCTAATTTGGAGGTGTGAAGTTTTCATCCAACAACAGCGATATATTTATGTCTGACCCAGGTGAGAGGAAATCCCTGACTCTAGTTTACACCATGCTCTTGGCCTTGGATCTGAAGTGATATTAAAGTGGCACACTTTAATGGATAAAAAACACTAATATTCCTGTGGGAACTAGTTTGTCTGCACACACTGTGAACCTCTAGTGACCTTATCAGACTTGATGGCGTTTAAAATCTCTTGTGTCACAGCAATCTTTGTTTTATATTTTATGACTGCAGTGTACCATCAACAATTGATAGTGTAGAGTTACCTTATCATATTTAAACTACTGCATGAGATATTTTTTTTTAAAGATATTTATAAAGTATGTCTCTAAAATTAATAAGATTATCATACAGTACTCTCTTCCTAAAGGGTTATTCTGTGTTGCTTTTAATATCAATCTGCATGACAAAGCGTATCATTTATAGTATTTCCCTCAGTATGTCTGGAACACAGTGAACTACTGCCACCTATTGACCAATTTTATAACATACTGTCATAAAACAAGTATGGACCAATATGGACAAACTGGACCAAAACAGCAGTGCCAGCTGCCACAGAACAGCTGCTCAACAGTCTGTTTACACACTGTGCAGGATGCAGGACAAATGCTCTACAGAATATGGGGTTTGGCCTATAATATACAGTAGGCGACTGCTTTACTGTGAGGGAGTTCCATGCACAAACATGATAAATGAAACTGAAAGTAAAACTAAGAAAGAAGCAACACATTTTTCCTACAATAGGCAATTATTAATCGTTGACACTTGTGGTATCTCACTGGAAGTTTGTGCCCAGTTGCCTATGATGAGGATACTCTGATTTTATCTTACTTGATGGAACTGAAATCTCCTGTGGTAATGGCTACTGTAACAATAAGGCGATTCGTGTTGCAGTGATACAGTATTTATATAGACAACTATCTGTATTAAATGTGGGCTGTAACAAGTGGCTATTTTTCGGGAAGTTTGATTATGTCAAGGTAAATAATCTAAGATTGATGAGTAGGTTTGGAGACAAAAAAAATCACGGGCAAACCAAGCAGGCAGACGAGCAAACATCCGTGCGGCGACAAGAGAGTCAAAGTGTCACACTTTAGAGAGACAACAGAGCAAACACAAACAAACAAACAAGAGCAATGTGACAGGACCTGGACAACAGCAAAGTCACCAGGACCAACAACAACAGAGCTGGAGGCCACTTACCGTCAGGACTGGCACACGCCATGGTGAGGGCTGTAAATGAACCTCAGTTTCGTTTTCATCACTTCAAACTAAACTGGCAAGTTTCTCAGCACACACTGTTCAAGTTAACAGTCATGTGTCCTGCCCAAGTGCCCATGAGCAAGACACTGAAACTCGCATGCCGTAAGACTGGCAGCTAAAAGTTTAAAGCAGGGTATAAAGTTTGAGTATCTTTTGTTTTTCTCTTTTCTTGTTTCATTTATTGGTGACGACGTAGAACAAAATGAACGTTTATTACAGACTATTTCGACATTTTCAATCAGTTATGCACCTTTCCGGACATTTTATTTTACTCTGCTGATGTCAGCCCACTCATTTCTGATATATCTATACTGTCTTGTGGGAAATTGGAAATTTCCCCACTGTGGGACTAATAAAGGAATAGCTTATCTTATCTTATCTTAACTCTTATCATTCAAACTGAACATACTGACAGGGCGTGATACATGTGTACTGTGGTGACAGTGCAAGTCTGTGGGAGGTTTTTTGGTGTGAACATGCCATCTGTAGCCTATCACTATTAGTAAAACAGATTTAATATGAGCACATTATTGTAGAGTTAAATGTTAATGGCAGTAACCTGGGTGACTGTGTTGTGGGTCTATGAGGTCACAGCGGCTGTGATGTTTCAGAAGTTGATGCTGGCCTCATGAACTTGCGTTGAGCATCAAACTAGAGCACATTTCTACAACTTCGTTAGCGAAAGCAACTCTGAGCACTTTGAAAATGGCACCCGATGTACTTTGGAGCAGTTTGACCCCCCGTCCTACATTGCGGGAGGTTTCCGCTCTTTTTCTCCACCAAGTCAACTCCGTGACTGACTCCGCCGCAGCAAATGTCAGCACCGGGTACGACTCTGGATATGAATCCGAGGATGACTCGGATGACATGGTCCAAGCCCTCCTGTCTAATGATGAACATGCAAGGCAGGAGGTGATCGACTGCCTCAGCACTCTTGTGGGGAACAGCTGTGACCCCCCTGCTGCTGAGCACACTGCCACAGGTGAGAGCTGCTCTGTCCTACAGTCTTACCGCCTACTAGAGCTACAATCTATCAAGGGCTCATTCAAATGACAACGCCATTAACTTCCATCTGATCTCTCACTTGGTTGGTGAACGTAATGGAAAAGATACACAATATTGTTGCAATGTAAGTTTGAGGCCAAAAAGAGAAAACAGTGGTTTCTGTAGCACTTTTAATAGTTTCTGCAGATTCACCCTCCTAGTTTTTCTTAAAAACAAAACAGTCGACACAGGATATTTGCCATCAATATAAAGCAGGTGTACCAATCTTTTTTTTATCTCCAGATTACAGACCCACCAATGACCCGGGCCTGGATAGAGGCTGGCCTGCTGGCCCATCCTCCAGCGCCTCCCAGAGCTCCAGCAGCTGCTCTGTCATCCCTGACCACGACAGCAGCAGTGGAGCATCGCACACGGAGGCCGGCATTCCCCTGACTAGCCCTACTGATCTGGGGACCAGCAGTGGTACGCAGCTCGATTGTACCCAGAGCACTGGTGGCTGGCCAGCAGCTGACTCTGGGACCGACCCCGCAGCAGCACCAGCCTCCACAGCAGCTGCCTTCACTGTTGATGATCTGCAGATCCTCTTTGCTGCCCTCAGCCTCAGCTCTGAGCCTACGACAGCTTCTCCTTGCTGCCAGTCAGCACTGAGGACACAGTCTGCATCCAGGAAGAGGAAACTGGATGCTTGCACAAGGCTGGAGAACGAGGTGGTGGCTCCCAAAAGGAGGACCATGTCCTCGGGTCATGTCATGTCATGTCATCCCTGGGCTTCAATACTTCCATTAACTTACCACGGAGAAGCAAACCAGCCAGCCAGCTGGAGGATGAGCAACTACCACCATTTGCTCTAAAACAGTTCAAATACATTTAGTGTTCACAAATAAATACACTAAACAAATACAGACTTGTGTACAGCATTCACTTTAATCAAATTAGATAAGATTATGATAAAAGCATAAATACAAGTATGAGTTTGATAATAACAAGGGCAAATCTATCTCCCCAGCTATTGTTTTCTTTAGTCAAAACAAGGGTTGTAAAGGGCAGAAAATGTACAGTAAATTTAAAGAAACTTTCCAGAAGCTTTCCATGGGAAGTTAAGATGGGGAATTTTGGACATATTCCAAGTTGGAAAGTTTCCATGGGAATTTATGGAAATTAACTAGAAATTGGGGCTAATTTATACAAGCTATCATATACAAACATATTTTGTCATAAGCAGATGTGTGCAAACTAATAGAACATTTAAAAAATGACATTTTTGACATCCTATTCAAAATGTAAAATGAAAGAATTTTCTCTCAAGGTTCTCAAGCCTCTAGTTTTGTGTATTTTTCTGCATTGTTGCTCGATCCTCTCAGATCTAGTGTGCAGGACTAGAAATGATCTGTGCATGGGACTGAGGAGTGCACAGTGCAGGGCAGAAGTTCAATTGAATTTGCATTAAACCTGGTTGTTTTAACCAAGATTATGCTGCAGGATGTTTTTTTCAATGACATTTCAATGATATTTAAATTCCCTGTTATGGGTCAACCCGCTATTTTGCAGATTTCCAGTTTGTTCCCATTAATTCCCATGAAAAGTTCCCATTTCCATTTTCCACTGAAAATTCCTGTAATTTTGCCACCCTCGTCACAACTGTATTTGATTCAGCTTATTAACTCCAGTTTTATTCAAAGTGGCCACAAGTAAACACAGCCTCTGATGAACTGATATAACTGCATATAGCGGCTCATGGCTTGAAGAATGTATAGATGAGTATTATCACAATATTATTCAATAATGAAGAGCGAGCCTTTCTTCCTCCTTTTTTATTTAACTTTTTAGATATAAAGAGCATCCACATATGTGCCTTTTTTTAAAAAAAGTTATTATTATTATGATTATTATTGTTATTGGTAGTAGTAGTAGTATTCAAACGGTAAAATTAAATCAATAAATCAAATTTAGCTGTTTGAATTAGGCTAGAATATTAGTTATGTGTACATACATTTCTCGTTCATTTTTCAGCGTACAGGACAATATTGGCTCTAGCTAACGTTAGGCCACTTTCATAACAGAAAAATGTAATTTTTTCCAGAAATAAAAACATGTCGAGTTATCTCAGTTACCGTAGCTTATACAGTAGGCTACATACAGTATGATAAAGTACGAATTTATGAATTGTAAGTAGCATTCACGTCAATAACTCGTAGCAGGTAGAAAAACACTGGAGAATATGGATAACGGCAACCGAAATTCAAAATAAAAATAAAAAAAAATTAAAATTAAATACGACTGTTGTCAGGAATGCATTTTAATCAACGAACCAGCCTCTCCCTGAACACATTTAGTCAAATTAACGGTTCAACAGCGTTAGATATGGACTTGCACACCTGTAACAATAGCACACTGACTTTCCTGCTAACCTTCACACCTGCCGTCCTTCACGTAAAAAAAAAACATGAACGCAGCATTACCTCCACAACAGTAGGTGGCGACAGTGAGCTATACTCTACCTGTCATGACTGTCTAGGCGGCGGTGCAGCGCTGTGAGCGTCTCCTTAAACCAAGAGAAGAAGAAGGTAGGGTCCCTCTGAAGGAGGAACGGGCAACATTTTCCTACGAAGTGCACTTGAGAAATACTCTAACGTGAGGTGCAAAAACATTTGAAAACATGGATTTGCTGGACCACGCTTACACCAGCACCACATATGATCAAATCCACCCCGTGGAGTTCACATATAAATGTAAGTATAGCCGACAGAGAGTGTCACGTTTTGATAGAGGCTGTGTGCCCTGCGGAGCTCACACAGGTTACACGGTGTGCTTAGGCGGCCTAGCAAGGGGCCTTCCTGCTCAGAGTACCCAGACTTCACTGTTTGGAGCTATTAGCAAACCCAGTGTTCACCCTCTAATGTCCCTGAAGGGTTTTTGTGTCATTCATCTAAATTGACACACATTTACCTAAACACACACACACACACACACATGCCTCATGCAGAAGAATCAACAGATATTTTTCACTGATCGCTGATTGTTACCCCAAACCTCCTTAACAGTTTAAAATCACTGTAAAAGCATTATAGGGTTAGGGTTATTGCTTTTATAAAATGTTGACAACGCACCATTTCAATTAAAAAAAGCAAACAGATAAATAAATAAAAGTGATGACCACAGTAAATCTCTGAATTTTTAAATAATTGAGGTAATCAAATATTTTTTCGTCCACCAAGCAGTTATTGAGCAGTACACGGGTGATAACCTAGACCAAACCTAAGTGTGGACATTATCTGATTCTGTACTCCTCAATTATATAGCAGCTCTCATGTAGTCCTTTTAAACGTTTTAATGGTTTCATTTCTCAAATATTTTCTTTGCTCACAGTGAGTCCGAGGGAAACTGAAGACTTTGTGAAGCTGAGGGTTTCAAACAGCTACCTCTTCTCTGGTAGGAGAAACTCTTCCATGTGGGCATGGAGGTAGGTCAGCACCTTAAAACTTGCAGAGATGCTGTATGTGTGTATGAATAGGAAAAGGGTTTTAGCGGATATACTACAATATAATCCATACTTACACCTTTTTATTCAGACAGTCTACTTAACATGTTTCAGTATTGAACCTGTTGGTGTGTTCATTAAACCCCCATTTGCAATATCTTTATTTACATCCCTTTTATCTTTGCAGTAGTGCTGTGTGTATAACTGTTTACTGCTTGTTGCTGCAGTAATCACAATTTCCCATGAGGAATATTACTGTCATAAAAAATGTTATTCATTAAGTAGTTTTAACCTGGAGAAAGCCTATAACCTTTGATTTATTCTGACAAATACTGTTACCGGAGTTCATTATCACAGCAAAGACAATGTATTTCTGTGATGTTGAATTATATTTGTAAACAACTGTGATGATTATATTTTTAGGGCCATCCTGAAACATATGGGCTTGCACCACAAGATGACACATTGTCAGGCAAGCAAAAAATGGGAAAACATGAAGAAGAAATACAAGGTATTCCATTTGATCCCTGTTTTGCTTTATCAAGTAGTGTGGTAGATTCATGTTTTGAGCTGCTCTTGACTTTTTGTATCTGCCTGTCTCTCCAGGAGCTGAAGAACCCCCCCGAAGGTGTCAAAGTGTTTCCTGAAATGTGGCCTCATTTCAACTTGCTTGATGATGCCATGGAGGGTCGGCTGGAGGGCAGCGCCCCCATCCTCAAGGCCTTCCCTGAAGACAGAGACGACACGGATTTCTTACCCACCTCCAAACCCAAGAGGAGGAAATTTTCCATGATGAAAGCTGCACCTGTGATGGTAGCTGGGCCCGAGATCGAGGTCTCACTCAACGGCGATGAAGAGGAGGAGCAGGATGGAAGGGAAGCAATAAAGCACATCATGCAAGATGTGGAGAGTGAGAGGACATCTCTAGAGAGTGACAGGGCGATGATGGAAAACGACAGACGGGTGATGGAAAGGGAGAAACGGGTGATGGAGCGGGAGAGGCAGGTGCTGCAGAGGGAGAGAGCCGTGCTGGATAGGGAGATAGCCGCCCTGGACCGGGACCGGGCCTGTATGGAGAGAGAGAGGGCGATAATCGAGAGAGAGAGGGCGGTGTTGGAGAGAGAGAAGGCGATCATGGTGAAGGACAGAGAGGCTGTGAAAAGGGACCGGCTGGCTCTGGAACTAGAAAGAGCCACGCTGGAGAGAGTGGGCGCGGCCAAGGAGAGGACAGCGGAGAGCACAGGCGAGGGGGAAGACAGCAGCAGCAGCAGAATTACCTGTGAGACCGTGGACAGGAAGGAGCGGTTCCTCAGCTTGTTTGAAAAGCTCATTGAAAACTTCTGAGAGAACCGTTTGAACTGCAGTGTCCTATGCTGCTTGGATATGCTGCAAATGTGTCCATTCAGTGGGGATTAAAGACATTGTGACAATGGCCTGTGGTGAGGACTTTGAACTGAATTTTGATTTTTTAAATTTATTTAGTTATTTATTTTTGTAAATCACAAGCCATTAACTATTTTCTTTTGTGGAGTTTGTCTACAGCAAATGCCTTCTAAGCAAACATGTTTCCTCTGTTTGCCAGAATCACTACTGGTACTGTTTCAGACTGCGCTGCATCAGTAAACAAGGGTACAACTTAAGTTGCTTCTTAATAATCCAGTGTACTCCTCCAATAAGTTGTCAATGAAAACGTTAAGCCACTCCTCATTTGGAGAGGTCATCAAAACAACTTTATTCAATTGTGGTTATTCCATACAGAGCACACAATAGCAAGCTATTACCATTATTCTTAACCCCGTCCACAGTCAGAACCCCCCCCTCCCAAAATCAAACAATAGTCTTTAGGTGACTCTAGACATTAGAGTATTATGTATAGGCTATTGTGCATGGTTAAAACATCACGTTTTGAAATGTAGTATACCAAATATTGCAGTTCTTGTAAAAAAGTTTTTTTTCAGACTACATATTTTTATATTACAGTACAGACTTTACAACAAATGATTGTGTTTAAATGCTTCTTTTATTTTATTAGATATTCAATTTACCTTTCATTAAGCTCCAGCTTCAATAAGTTTATGCTAGTATACATTTCCAAAAGTGTTAGATTTGACATTAATATTAATAATATTATTTTTTTTTTTACAAAACAAACATATTTAAACAATATTGCTGGTTGTTTTTGCCAGTCTTGAATAGACACCAAACAGAAACATACATGCTGTTTGAGGGTTTCATCAATAAACTGATTTGTCTCAAATGCCATCTAGTGTTTACACTTAATCAAGTTGCGGAACAGTTTGGCTTATGAAAAAGTTCCTGTATGTAGGCCTATGTATGTGTGTGTGTGTATGTGTGGGTGTTTATGAATGCGTTTTTGTTGGTGAGGAAATGAGGGTGAAACTGGCAGCATGTTTATGTATGTGTATGTGTGTGTGTGTGTGTGTGTGTGTATGTGTGTGTGCGTGTGTGTGTGTGTGTGTGTGTGTTTCACCTGGTCTAGATTTCGGACTAGGCAGAAGGTAGATCAGAGTGTGTATGTGCTTGATTACCAGAGTTTGATAAATCTGCAGGAGTCTGGCTGATAGTTTATGTGTTTGTGGATGCTTATGAAACATGAAAGTATGCATGCACAGTTGTACCATCTGTACTATGTACATATGTCAGGCGCAGGTCAGGTGAAGTTTGTGTGCTTGTAATTGATTGTTAGTCTCTGTGTGTGTTGAATGGAGTGTATGCATGTGTCAGTATGTACAAAGATGCGTGTGTGTGGTTAGATGAGATCCCCGATGGGTATGCGGGGCAGGCAGACGTAAGCCTGCGGGGTCCTGCTGAGGTTGATGGGGTTGCCGTCCAGACGGATGTCCTCCAGCGCGTTCCTGATGTAGTTGAAATCCTTCAGATTACAGAACGTGTCCTCGTGCATCATTTGAATGTTGTTACGCTGGAAAAGGAGATGCAGGATACATGAGAAAATCAAATTGTAGACTGATTAATATTTATTGCTCACCATGGCGAAATTTGGCCATTGCAGCAGCATGGAATAAGAGGAACATAGTGCAGGGAACGATCATTCACCAGTGTAAACCAATAGGACAGACCAAACCCTAACCCAAATCCAATAAGATATCAGTTTGAGAGAGAACCACAACTTAATTTAAAGGGATAGGTGGATGAGAGAGGATGTTTAGAGATTTGTGAAGATTTTATTGGTTGAAATTTTAATTTATGCACACTAGTGCAACATGATGTCACTATTAAAGATACTCTGTTTTAGAGAAGTAGAAGTCAAATGAAGTCATTTCATGAGGACTTTCAGCCACAGTCATGATAAGTGTGTATTTGTCTTTGTTAGCTTTGTGATTGACTGGCAGCCTAACCAGGGCTTTTCCCTGGCCTCTGTCCAATGCATACTGCATGCCCTAAATAAAAGTAAGCAGGTATTGAAAATGAATGAGATGAGAAATTAATCCAAAGCAAGTACCTGTAGGTGTAGAGATCGCAGACTGTCTGGTAGAGGCACAGGGATGTAATCAATGCGATTGTCTGTTAGGTACAGGTACAGCAAGCCAGTCATATCCTGGACACAACAGGAAAATAAATGGATTATTGTCAGTCTTGGCCTGTTGATGCCTGTTGATGTTGATGCCTGCAAAGGTATCAGTATTGTGACAGAAGCATCCCCTACATAGATCAAGGCAGCACTTAAGTGCGGTTCAACAAAAGTGAAATAACACCTGTTTCTTACAGTCTGTACAGTATAGCAGAATACTGGTGACTACAGTGATGCACAGAACATCTTGTAGGTGTACGTACTTTGAATGCCTCTTTGTGGATACCCTTGGAGGCGATGTTATTATGACTGGCATCGATGAGGGTCATTGTCTCGGGCAGAGCAGGCAGCTGTGAAACACGATTTTCCCGAATCACCACTTCCTCCAATGCGGGCAGAGCCAAGAATGCTTTGTCATCGATGGATATGATCTGGTTGGCGGTTAAGTCGATCCTCTTCAGCTTGTCTGTGAGGAGACAAGAAAACACACGCTGAGATGCTGCTTTTATTGTTCACTGAAGGTTCATTCCACAATCAAGAAAAGGAATGAGTATGACTGAAGACTTTTACAGTGATATTTACTCGGAATGGATACATACTCATGGAAGCGAAGTCAGACTTGTTGATCTTTGTGATTCTGTTGTAGCGAGCATAGAAGTGAGTGGTGTCTTTGGGGAGAGGTGGCACACTATCCAGCTTCAAGTCATCACAGTAGACCGAACTACCAAGGCATGTGCACAGCAGGCAAGTGGGCATATCTGCAGCACATGGACACACATGAAAAAGGACAGGTAGAGGGAGGAGGAAAAAAACTGAACATATTTCAAAGGAGGGTTGGTAGGTTGGTTGTGGTGGACATGAATAATGAGGCCATTAGACTTGATCCAAAAAAGCCTTCAGTGGTCCAGATCCACACGGCCTAGGCAATCAAAATCTGTATTAGGATTTCAGAAGATCAGTTTTTTCTTTCAGTGCCTGTAAACCATACAAGCTTATGTATCAACTGGAGTTTATCTCACCTCCCTGGGTTCTAAAATTTAATAAGGTTTTGATTGTTTGTTTGCAGCACCTCTGTTGCTTGGTACTGACCTCGCCTGTCAGGCTCATCAGGCTCATCGGGCTCATCGGGCTTATCGGGCTCTGGCAACCCAGAGTCCACTGACCCTTCTACACCCCCAGTACCCTCCTCAGGGGTTCGTGGTGTAGTCGGAAGCAGCTCCTCCTCTTGTTAGAGACAAGATTATGCGTTAAAGAAACAGGTTAGACCAGCATGGACATGGAACAGGACGTCTGGCAATCAGCAGCCCACTGTTTGCCGCAGTGATAAGTTACACATATTAGCAGTGTTAACAAATGACGTTAATACACAAAGTTTTCGGCACATTTAAATGACAAATGGAAATTAAATGAAAAGAAGTTTTTGGTGTTAAATGACGTAGCTGACTGGTTACAAACAGTTTGCTTTGTTAGCAGAGACAGGCAAATGGCCTGGTGATGAATGGAAGATTATATAGACTCAAAGGACATTACTTAACTATTAAGTCAAATGGAAGAGTTTTCCACTTATCTATTAGCTGGATCTATATACTGGCCTAATGTAGGCCTAGATATCCACACTGGACTGGCTATCTGTGTTTACCTTACTAAGGGGAAGGAAACCTTGAATTTGACTATTGCTCCCACAAATCTTTACCGTTTAAACTAAAATGTATTTACTTTATGACTTATTTTATGTTATTTATATTGATCTTCATGATGAGCCCACACACCCATGCTGATATTCAGTACAAGAACTCTCTCTTGTGTGTTATTGCTTAATCATTCTTCAAGTAAAGCTTACTAGGAGCAATATTCAGAGTAAGGGCATTGCTCTTGCTTTGTAATGTATTGACCTCAGCTTTTACCCTACATCTTAAGATACCTCCCGCAAGTCTAAGTTAGATACTGACCTTCATCAATGTCAGGGAGCAGTGTGACCCCAGGTTCCTCTCCAGACCCGGAGGCCCCAGAGGCTCCAGAGACCCCTAAGTCTCCAGAGGCTCCAGAGACTCCAAGATCCCCTGAGGCCCCTGAGGTTCCTGAAGCTCCTGAGAACTCCCCAGAAGCACCCGATGCCTCCTGGGGGATAGTGTCGGGAATAAGGGGCAGCTCCTCCCCTTGTTAGAACCAAGGAGTTGGGGTTAGGAGACAAGTGGTTAGGAGGGTTGGGGTTGGGATAGACAATCAATCACCCCATTAACCAATCAATCACACTCACAGATGAGACACTAGGTTAGGATGACACTGATTATGATTAGCATCAATACAATGACAAACAGTAGAGCAAATGAGTGAAATTACAATTGCAAGCAAAGAATGGATGGAATTATCAACATTTAACTACACTTAAAAGGGACACAGTTAAATGGAATTAAAAGAATTTTAAATGACGTAAATCACAGTCATAAAGTCAGATTATTTCTACAAGATGAAGAATTTCTGTTATCATAACCCTTTCTAATAATTACCCAATTGTTTCAAAACCACCTACACCTTAAAACTGTGTTATTTTTCCTGATCCTGGAAAGCCCTCATTGTTGGACATTTTAGGAGTGCTTTGTGTCAAAATCAAGGGTTATCCAAACTAGGAATGAAGATAGACATGTCTATTCTGTAGAAGTTCTGGTACTAACCTCCATGTACCAATGTTATTATTGACTCCTCCAAGTCACCAGAAACCCCAGAGATTCCAGAGGCCCCTGAGCCCAGGTGATCCCCGGAGAACCCAGAACCTAACAGGTCCACAGACACTCCAGAGCCCAGGGGGAGGTCACCAGAAATCCCAGAGCCTCCAGAGCCAAGGTCTCCAGAGGCTCCAGAACTTCCAGATCCCAGGAGATCTCCAGATGCCAAGAGATCTCCAGATCCCCCAGAGCTGAGGAGGTCCCCAGAACCTCCGGAGCCCAAGAGAAGGTCACCAGACCCCCCGGAGCCACTCAAGACCAGTAGGTCTCCTGAGCCCCCAGACCCAGAGGCCCCAGAAACTCCCGAGGCCCCAGACCCCACGGAGCCCCCAAAATCCCCGGAGATATGAAGGATGTCAATGGGCGTCAGACGCAGCTCCTCCTCTTGTTAGAGACAAGATTAGGCGTTAATAAATAGACAGATTAGAATGAAATCAATAATAAATTAGATTTGGATTCACAATGATGATCAGGTTAAGTATTAGCTGACACAATGATTGAATGGGCCACATTTAACCAATCACAAACAGTTAAATGGCACACATGCATACAGGAAGGCAGATGTTTGACAAAGTGGTGAGTAATTGCTGAGGTAGGAGTGTAGATAATAGATCTGTGGGTTCCTTAGTTTTGTGTGTTTATATTGTTTATATATTTGTGATGCTTCTTTCACACCTCCATGTGTGCCAGAAGTAGCCAGGCTCTCTCTCAGACAGAGTGCACCTTGGGAGTTAAGTGACCTCATGTTTGTGATTGTGCAGACCTCAATCTGTGTGCTTTTTCAGACCTTTCTGTGTGTTTGGGCCCATGAGAACCCCAGATCCCCCTGAACCCTGAGGGATCAGCTGTGGTTTTAGGGGCAACTCTTCCTCCTCCTCCTCCTGTTCCTCCTCCAAAGAGGCCTCAGGTACAGGGTAGTTATAGTCAGGTGGGGCCAGTGTTCCAATCTCTATCTGAGGGGAAGACAGGAGCAATCAGTCAATAGATGCACTCCGCATGAGGGAATTTAACTTACAGGAATTTGGTGAAACACCACAAAGGATCTGATAATCAGATGTAGTGCATTCTTTCTACACGGATAGTGTCTTTTTTTTTTTTTTTTTTTTACTGGTTGAGGTGTAAATACATGTACTAAAATTATGTTTAAGCATTTTTTTTAGTAAGCAACAGCCTGGTGTAGTTGATCACTGATTCACATAAGAACGGGTCAACAAGTCAAAATAACCTGTGTTGGCTGTGTGGAGATTCTGTTGCTGTGCAAAATCTCTGATTACTCGTACGATATTTAGATGAATGATTGTCATCCCTGCTCCACGTTTACCATATTGTACACCCAAATCTCCTGTGAATTAAAAGGATGAAATTCCAGGACAATCAGATAATTATGTTTCATTTTTATTTTGCCATGGTCAAAAAAACTGCTTTGAAATTTAAAGCTTATCAAGTTTTGTGCCCATCCTGTCCTAATAATCAATAACCGCTCATAATATTTTGAGACTGAAAATATCTCTGTGCAGTTTTTAAAAGTGCTGTTAGGCCTCTTTTCACAGGAGTGGGATGTGCTGAAGTTGTCCAGCACTCAAAAATGAGCTTTGGATCATTGCACATATTTGGGTGCCTCAATGATCTTTCCTGTTAACATCTTTCATCACATTTGTCCCTTTCAAATTCAAAACATTTTCTGTTGAATACTCCCACCTACTCTCATTGCGGCGCCAACATTTTAGAAATGAA
This sequence comes from Myripristis jacobus, assembly GCA_900302555.1. Lineage (NCBI taxonomy): Eukaryota > Metazoa > Chordata > Actinopteri > Holocentriformes > Holocentridae > Myripristis > Myripristis jacobus. The sequence continues at coordinate 24,813 of OMLB01062358.1, forward strand.
CAACATCTGGAACGAACTTTATGTCTCAGGGTCATCTCTTCTTGACCACCTACTGCAAAAGAACAATTTCAGCATGCTAATCACTATTGCTAGCATTCGCCATATATCATCTTATTGCACACTGATATTGTATATGAAGACTGAAATTGAGTGTGTAATTTACTGATTATAGAAATATTGCAGAGCATACAGCATCAGTACAACTCCCAACTTTTTGGGTGTTGCCTCTCTACCACCGAATGAAGTCTACTTGAAATTTATAATGTATCTGAAGATACTAAGCTCTTGCATGAGAATGACGATGAGGAAGATTTGCAACTATAGATCAGAGCAGGTAACCCCGCTGAGGCATCTCAACTCAACCATCTCATTTTGTATTTGTACAAGATGGCACTACTGGCAACGAAGCACAGACTCGAAGATGTTTGAAAGTGATAGTCAGAGGAGTTTAGGCTTGACCTCACATTACTTTCACTGTGGCTGTGTATTGTTGAGGACATGAAAAATGTACAAATGTCAACACGATGTCCCTCTCAGCCTCTTCATATCCCATTTCCTATCTGGCCATCATGAGGAAATACATGCCCACTGCCTTTTATACACTTGTACTGCCCATTCTGTTCTGTCATGAACATAGAAGTATAATAAAATGTTGTATGAGATATGCTTTATAGTCAGTTACCATCAAAAGGCAACGATGGAAATCAGTACAAACAAAAATAAATTATATCTTCAGAAAATTATTGCTTAAAGGTTTCCCTAAATGACCCTATCTCATAATGTACATCAGGCTGACGTGACTGCCATGCACTGCTATGAAACTATGAATGAAAGTACATATTTCCCTAGGAATTTATGTTGTACAGGTTTGTGCCAGCAGAAAATGGCAGGTAAACTGTATTCTGCAAATGTAAAGGCAAATAAACTGAGTTTAGATAAAAGTTTCCCACCAGTGCATCTAAGTTATGAGCCGTGTTGATTATGACTCCAATAAAGGAGAAATGCCAGAGGGACACTGAGTCGGCCGATGTGTCGACTGCCCTGCAGTACCACCACAAGATGGCAGCAAAGTGTGCACAATTGAATGTCAAGCGGCAGAGACATCAGTGACCACTCAGGTGGAGCCTTCAGCTAAAGGTAAAGAGCACAGTCTTGCAGTGAAGACACCAGTGACGGGCAGATGTGATATCAGTGTCAGATTTTGATTTTGTGGGTAGAGACTGATTTTAAGGACACAAAAGCAGACTTATGCGATGCTTGGCCATTCTTATGTGTTGTATTCTAAATTATAATCTTTTAAGACTGCATATGCATGAAGAAATTGAATTTCTTTAGATGTATGAATGAATTGATCAATATTGGAATGTTTTCTTTAAATCAGAAGACAAAAAGGGTTCTAAGTATGTGCAAATCCAGATTTTGGCTTTAACTTCAAGCTTATGTACTGATTTGCATTTAAAAAAATGTTTTTATATGGCCATTTGTACACTCATTCAAGAGCATTACGTATTTTGATTGTATTAATGAAAAAAGAAGGTAATGCCCAAACACTGAGAATCAAAGCCAATGTTTCATCCTGTAGGGTCTTCATCAGGCTCAAGCTTTGACTTTTAGTGTGTGGACATTGCCTTCTTTTCTCATTGACTTGTGATTGTGTCCTGCACCCGTACCCAGCTTGGGTTGAATTTGCACACCCTTATGTTTTTTTTAACACTCAAAGTTAACCATGGTTTGTGTTTGTACTTTGTACTTTGTTTGTACTAGTGATTTTGGCAAACTCAATAGACTATAGGGCAAGCAATACAGTGTGCATCTAAAGACCAAAATCATGTGATTTGGCTTAATGTTTGATACCTGTTTTTCCACCAAACAGGCAGCATTTTGTGGGATTACAAACTAAAGGACACTAAAGTAACTCATGAAATCCTCACATTTACTGTCTTTGCAGTTACACTGTTTTTGGTGCGTTGTGATCAAACCTGCAGTTCCATCACTCTCCAGACGAGGGCAATGAAACCTCACACACTGCCACAGGTAATACCTGACACTCTCACGCCCAGCAAGCCTGAGTCAATCTCTCAGAGAGGGAATGGTCCTTGTGGAACCAAGACACACATGGTAGCTGCAAGAATCCATATTTTAGTCATTTCATCTGCTTTTAACCACAGTGTTTAGCTATCCACTGGCCAAGACGTACCAAAATTCAACAGACAGCACTATAGTTGGGTGAAAAAGCATCAGAAAACACTTTATAGCCCTTAGTTATAGCTCACCAAAAATACATGTGATAAAAGCTAAGTCTTATTTGTCACACATGCAGAGACATGTAAAGCAGCAGTGGAGAGATATCCAAAAGTGAATGTCACTGTTGAGAGCCTGGCAGAGACAGAGTTTGGGATATAACAAGGTAGGCCTTTGAAAAGTCTTGCACAGAGTTAGCTGGTTGCAGCTCTCCCCTCCATATCCCCCTTCCCCAAAGCAAACATATACACCCGGGGGAAAGGAGAGCGAAGGGCTGGCTACCAAAAATACAGGAAAAAAACCCTCTGGGAAACAACATGGGAATACAGAATGCACAGGGAGAGAGATGTTAAATGTGAGCATCAGGTCCAAGCTGAATGTTGCTGTATGTTGCTGCAATGCACAGTCTGCCCATCAGTAGATGCATTCAACAAGGTAAATGGGAGACATTTTCGCTGCAAAATGTTGGAGCAATTTTGGAAAATTGTAGTCACAATGAGTTTTTCCAAAACATCTTCACTGTGGTTGACCGCCAACTAAGGCTGCATACTTTGCAATGCATGCAACGGCAGAATGATCTGCCACATTGTCAATGTACCACAAAGGAAGGAGTATTAAAACTTCTGTGCTTGCTCCTTTTAGTCCTGCCGTATGACTGAGACATCGCTAATCCCCACCAAAAGAAGCACATACAATGCCATCTGTACTGTTAAGATAATTTCTAACAGTGGGCAGCATGTTGTAATTTTTGGGGATCATGCATCTGTTGCTCAAACCCAGAGCAGTTAGTAAAACACCAACAGGCCTAACGTGTGTGGGCCAGCTGAAATGTAAAATGTCAGGCCAGTAATCATGTCCTGTTTGTTTTCAAATGAAATGATTTCACATTTTAATATCAGGGATGATTGTGAATAACGTAATAAGGTTATTTGGACGTTGCAAGTGACACAAAAAGAACATCTGTTGTAGGAGTTAAAAATTAGGCTCAGCAGCTTCAAATAAGAAAACCCACTGGCTCCTGAAGTTGTAATTTGACCCATGAGACATGGCTAGAGGAGAGACATGGGTGTCTCAACGTAAAAGGGCGCCTTAATCTGAAGTTGGAAACTCCAAAGTTTGCAAAGAGTTTTGAATGCAGCAGACTGAAGAAGATTTGCTTGGATAACATCTTAAATAAGCCTTTTCTTCTCTCAAACAACACAAGCCCCGAGGAGAAAGAAAAGAATTACCAAAAGAGAGCTGGATGTGGAAAGTAGAGACTCAGCATTCCAGAGGCATGGATCTCATCATCGCTTCATTTCTCCCTTGACACTTGACATTGTGTGTGAGTGCGTGTGTGTGCAGTATGTGTGTGTGTGCGCCTGCATTAAATCCATTCAATCTACTAAGCTCTCTCCCCCAACCAGTCTAGCTCAAGATCTGCCCTCTCACCTTTAACTGCCGTGTCAAGGAGACAACATGGCACATCCTTGCAATATGGTATCGCCCAACACTGCAAATATGAGTCCAAGCTTTGAGCTTTTTCACCGCGCACCACTGTTTGAGAGGGCCTACAAAAAATAGAAAATGAGCTCTCTTCTTCCCGCACCCAAAAATTCCCACAAAGTCTTATGTAATATGCTGCATCATGTCCAAAAAGACCCAGAGCTGTTAAACAACAAGCCATTATCAAAGCCATTCAAATGCAACACATTACAACAAAGTCTTTCCCACACTCAACACTGCACTCTGTAATCCTTTGCACACTTGAGTTCAATTCATTGACACAAACAAAAGGTTATGATTATACCTATTCTCAAGAGTGGATGACAAAATAAGTTCACACACCAACACTGCCTCGTGTCCCTGGTTCTGCTACATCTTGTCATATCAGCTAAGTCTGCACTGGATTGTGGGATAGGTCTTGGACAACAGCAGTGGTGTGAGTGCACTCCACATCAGGTTTAACTTAAATGGCTGGCTCGGAGGGAATCTGTTGAAAATTTGATCTGGATGATTTGCCTCATGCCATCTTGACATTGTTTTGGCCTAATTTCCTTGTTACAAAGAAGTATAAACGGGAACTCGAAACTTGGCTGAAGCTCGCCTTCCCAACTTGCACTGCAGACCAGCCACATCATATCCAAGTTGGGCTGACATGAAGGGCAATTCTGGAATCTATTTTTCCTGTTAGTAACCCCTTCTGCTTTTCTCCACTCATCTTTTAAGGGTTCATGTGCTGAGCAGAATCTGAGCAGAATGATAAAACAGTCTTCGACAGCACAGCAGACTTTGATTTCTGCCCACCTTCTATTAAAGCTCTGTGGGCAAGACTTCTTACTCAAGCTTAATTACTTACTTATTTACTTAATTAACCAGGAAAGAAGTGTTTTCCATGTTTGTCATTATAAAAGTGTGCATGGTGGATCAGCATGCCATACTGAGCATTTAGAAATTTGAATGGAGTTTCTACTGTACACAGCTGCTGACTTATAAATACAGTGGGAGTGAGTGGGTCTTCACTGACTCATGAACCGTATATGTCGTCATTATGAGAGTGTGCTCATTTCATCAGCATGTCATACTGAGCATTTAGAAATTTGTTTCTACTGTACGTATTAGCTGACTCATAAATACAGTGGAAGTCTATGTAATTGTATTTCAGTATATATGTTATTAACTTAAATCAGCAGAACAGGACACATTCACAATCACAACCACTTCATGGAGCATGATGAATATGCATGTTAGATCAATGTAAGAAAAGTGGCAAATACACATATTGGCCCATTTAGGTGTACAGTGGGTGTTCTACATTGAGTGCAATATATACATTACACTAAGGTTGTAATGATCTGTGTTTGCTATTCTATTCTATTTTGGTTTTCTTTACTTTTCCTCCTCATACACTACTGCTAACATGCAGAGCTATTTCTTTGAGGAACTGAATTTGAAGCTAAAATGAAATCATGCCTTTGACCGGATGCAAACTGCAACCCAACTACCCACAGTAATGGATGTATGTATAATTCATATTCAGCATTACATCATTTCACACAGGTGACTTTGTTAAAATTTGCATGGCAAGATATAAGCAGACCTGTGCCTGCTGCCAGATCAAGCTTTCGTAAATTTATTCAAGCAAATAAATAACATATACAGCTATCACTGGGGCATAAATATTGTTTGATTTCACGGGCAAGGTGCTCCAGGTGCAGTTGGGTTTCAGTGGAAGATTCAAGGGCATATACTCTGATGGTGGATGGCCAAGATTTAAAAGTGGAATATACGGTGGTTGAGGCTTGCAAGCAGTCTGCTTATCTTCCAAAGGTCCTATAGCTGCTAATGTCCCTGAACTTACTGAACTGTGGCAGCCAATTTAGTAGTGTTACATTTTGATAAAAGTTTGTGTAGTCCAAAGAAAAACAAGACTTCAGAGCATTTTTACAACCTGCATAATTGAGATGCGATATCATATTGATCTGCTTCCATTATGATTTGCTGTCTCTGTCTTCATCTCCAACCACTTCAAATACTACAGGAGGGATGGACATTAAAATCTAGAAAGAGCTGACGTGCACGTGATAAATGTTCAGTTCAAGTGTCCTTCGCCCAGCACAAAGTTGACCTTTTTTTTTTTACTGCCAACACTAAATGTCACATAACTCACATGCCAAACACAAATGGTGTTCACTGAACTCCTCATCTTATCAAAGGTTTGTAAAGGATTTGTTGCCATTCCGGTGAACAGCTTGGAGTGACAACATGGGTCAAGACATGAGAATTAACCCTCTGATGCCAGTGCCATTAAAGAATAAAGCCCACAATGAATCACTGATAATTACCCCAACACCATCAAAATAATGTGCTGTGGTATATAAAATGTGTTTTGTTCCGATGGAGCTGTACAAATGTCATAAGAGTGACCAGTTGATCTAAAACTGTTTATCACAATTGCACTTAATCACTGTTTTGTGGATGAGGAGGTGAAGAACATATTATTCATTTCACACAATTTCAACTTCAAGTGTCTCCTTGGTAAATGGAGTTCTAAAATTACAAAATGAAAGGTTAGTCAAACCAGTTCCTGCTGCTCTTGTTGATGGATCCATGGTTTCTTACCTGAGGATTATCAATTGTCAGCCCATCTTCGTAGTCATAGATATCCTGGTTCTCCAAATTTAAATTTTCTAGATCCACATCATAGTTGGTGCTGTCATATGTGTCTAATTCCACTTGTCGGGCAAATCTGGGGCTGGCCACCACCGCTTTGAGGACGAAGAGTCCCACCATGAGCTGCACAAGCATCCTCATATTCCACCTTGACATGGACAGAGAAGTGAGTGGTCAGAAGCAGAACCTCCAGCCTTAGGCTTACAATAGTACATAGTTTAATACAGAACACGAGGAGGAAGAGGGTGAATCCATGTAAACCAGGTTTCATTGGTGATAAAAATTGATCTTTTGGAAATGTGTTGTTCTCAAGTTGTTATTGCCCAGATGGAAATGACCAAAGAGTACAAAACCATGTCCTTTTTTATACAACCTAGGCAAGAACTTCTATTTCTCATGTAACTGGCATAAAAATGTATATGCTGTATTTTGTACAGGGGTTCACAATAAAAGGACAAAGAGGCAGGAAGTAACTTTCTTGAAATGCAAACCGGGAAAATTGTCCCTTAAAATACCTACATTACGACCAAAAGCATATTTTGTGTGAATTGAGGACATGCTATGTAATGAAGAGTAGCAATATAGGACTAAATACATTTCAGTAGTATATGTTGTGTCTATATACTGTAAATACACTCCCCATGGCTGACTGTAGCACTGTGCTAAAGTCCCGTGCCCAAGTCCAGGGAGTTCAGTGTTCATTACTGAGGTGCAGACAGCCAGAGGGCCCAAATATGAAGGCCTCTTGCCTTGCTGCAGCCAGGGGCTCACTGTTCCAGGGAGCAGCCATCTTGGCTCAAATCAGTGCTCGCCTGTGGTGTGTCAGAGGTCAGAAGTCAGAGTTGATCTGATAATGAACCATGAGAACATTTCCATGAGCCTACAGGGAAAAGGCCTTTGAGAAATCTCCTTTCAGCCCGTTATCTTGCCATTTCAAAGGGATTATTGGGTGTTCATTCGAAATACATTCGAGTTCCTGACTCTTCAATTACTTTTCTCAATCACAGCCTTTGGGCAAGAGCTTTGGCAGAAACACTTAATAAAATTCTTGGCAGCAAGTGCTGAGGTAATTGACACATTATTTTTATTGGAAGTTTGAGATGAGGGTACAGACCACAAGATCTCCTTCCTCTTAAATGTGAAATGCATAGAATCCTCACCAGCGCATATTTGCAAAGCTTACTGCAGTCTGATTAAGTTCAAAAGTGTGAATCCCAGTGGGAAAGCTAATGAGATTAGCATGTGTTAATTTCCTCTAAATAAGCCAGCACCTCTAGGCAGACATTAACTTTAGGAGTTCATCATCTGACAGTTGAATTACATAGAGCACAAATGGCAGGTGTGGCCACATCTCTGAGACAGATCACGCACAATTAGGTCAAAGAAAATGGCAAAAGGAGTTTAGAGAGAGTCCTCTAGGCCGGGGCAGAGAAATGGAGAGCGAGGGAAGGGAAGAGGAGAAGAAAAGAGAAAAGCAGTGAGATGCAGAAAGATGTGGACACGATGTTGGCCCTCAGGGTTAGATGGAGAGAGTGAGGAAAAGACTGAGTGAGAGAGAAACCGAGAGAGGGAGAAAGAGAGAGAGAGAGGTTTCTAAGGCTGACTCGACCCCTCGCCCCTTACAGAGGTCCTTTATGAGGCCCGGTCGCTGCCTGTCTCAGCACTCAAGCTCGAAATTCCACCGAGGTTTGTGGACAGGATGGCAGTGAGTTACGGCTGCAAGGAAAAGCTTCATTCAGCAATGAGGGTGCTCAAACACACACACACACACACACACACACGCGCGCGCGCGCGCACACACACACTCACACACACACACACACGCACACACACGCTTCCAAAGACACATACTCTCACAGATGCACACTCTCTCCCAACACACCTATCTTTCAGGGAGAGAAAATTGAGAAACCTCTGCTGCTATTTTTGGGATGAGGACAGATATATAACAAAAACCCTTCCCAGGTTATTTGAGTCATGAATCTCATCTTTGTTGATACGTGATGGGCGGAATAATCATGTAAATCAATTTGCACATCATCTCTGTAGACATGGCCAAAGTGAGCTGAGTTTCCCCTTCCAAGAAAAAGTCAGGTGATTGGTTGGCATCATCACTGAAACAGATTTTCAGTCAGTCTTCGTAATGTCATGAAGCTATGAAATCCGGCATGGCTACACTGAAAGAAGGACTATACTAAAGACAGAGGTGTGCTTTTATGCAGGCCATCACAGCGTACAGTGTGTGGAAACTGTGTATGTAGTGTGTATGAGTGTAGCCTACAGACTGCCTCAGTGTTATGCTTGGCTCTGCGTTGGGCATTCCTGATATCCAGTGATTCTACCTTCTTCCCTCAAAAGCCACAAGCAAACTTGACAGACTTCCCTCCGCTATTGGTACTGAAACAACTCGGTACATCTGAGCCACAAGAGGGTTACCAAAATAGATATTTAAAAACCATCCATCAAGAAACAACAAAATTCAAATGAGATATCATAGATCTCAATGAAAAGAGAGGATTCTGTTAATTTTGTGCTGCAGAAAGCCGAATGCTAACAGAAAGTTACTGACAACTACATTTCAACTAAGCTTGTCATCACAGTTTCTGAAAAGCTTGAAGGGTGCATTTTAACCAAAAAAAAAAGGGCCAAGGAGGGTCAAGTGCTTGTGAATTTCTAGAGGCAAAATTCAACAAATTTGACTTGAAATTTAATCAAAAGAAACATGCTCTCAAGAATGCAAAAGAAAAAATCCCCAATTAAAAAATTTTAAATCCCCAATGTGCAAAAATGACCCCAATTCAGTCACTATCACCTGTGTTGTCATTAATCCAAAAACGACCTGTCGGACAACCACACCTGAATCACATCTAATGAAGCTTGTACAGCTACTGGCCAGCATAGCAGGATCATAAGACACTGACGAAAGACAGAAAAGACATCCAAATTTCAGAAAACTGCGAATGTCCGAGAGCGAACGACCCACGAGAGCTAACTCTACCACCAACCAAATTCGCTCGGCTGCTCCTCTGCAAACCCTCAGTCGCAGCAATCTTTGGTGGGTCTAGCTGAGCCAGTCTGCCTGCCTGATCCTCTGCACCAGAGAGCCATTGAGCCAGCATGAAGATAGTACCAAGAACGCTTACCTCTGTCTCCTGCTTTCCCGAATGGTCCCTTCAGCCGTGATGGAGATGCTGAGGGCTCAGGGACTTGGCCAATGGTGAGAGGTCGTGCAGGGTGCCTTGAAGAGGGAGGGTGTGTGTGTGTATGTGTGTGTGTGTGTGTGTTGGAGTGTGTGCGTGAATGTGACAGTGTGTAGGTGTGTGTGCATGTGTAGGTCTGTGCGCTCTGACAGACCTGAGTGCCCTGCCGCTTATGTGTCAAGGTAGGCACTGAGAACGATTGGACTGGAGCGGCTTGCTTTTGGTCACTCGGAGCGCACCCACCCCACACCATATACCCTCTCCACACACACCCACACGCACGACACTCTCAAACATGACACACACACACATACACACACCAGACACCAGACACAGAGGGAGGCCCCCCCGATGGCAAAATACCTTTTTATCCCTTACAAGAGTATCCTTTATTTTTGAAGAGAAGAGTGTGGCTCAATCAGACTGAAATATTTGTCTGCCTTTTCCTGAGGTGAAACTCTGGCATGTGTTGCTTTCATGTATGGGGGGGATCTGCGGGGCCCCTGTACACAATGGGACCTCTGTGAGGAGCCCCTGTTAGCATGGTGCTGAGAGGAAGTCCCTGCCTGGAGGAAGGCCTCTGCTCTCCTTGAGCTCTATGCTGCTTTCTCTGTGCACTGTCGCTAGCACAGCGCTCCTCCAGCTGGATGCTCCCGCTCTTAGCTACAGATCTGAGATCTGCAGAAGGTTGAACATAATGGGCGGGCTTTAGAGGAAAATAGGCCAGTCTATGCTCAGAGTTGGACAGGACTTGAGTGAGTGAGACTGAATCTCAGATACATGTTCTGTTTGCTTTCGTGGGCTTGGAAAAATCTGCCCTTGCATGTGCATCCAATGAG
>OMLB01062359.1:0-13053 GCA_900302555.1 Myripristis jacobus
TTGTAGCCTCATTTTCCTGTTTTTAGTGGAGATGAGTAGTACCCGGTAGGGTCTTCTGGTGGTTTAGCCCATCCGCCTCAAGGTTGTGCGTGTTGTGGCTTCACAAATGCTTTGCTGCATACCTCGGTGGTAACGAGTGGTTATTTGAGTCAAAGTTGATCTTCTATCAGCTTGAATCAGTCGGCTCCTTCTCCTCTGACCTCTAGCATCAACAAGGCATTTTCGCCCACAGGACTGCCACATACTGGATGTTTTTCCTTTTTCAGACCATTCTTTGTAAACCCTAGAAATGGTTGTGCGTGAAAATCCCAGTAACTGAGCAGACTGTGAAATACTCAGACCAGCCCATCTGGCACCAACAACCATGCCACGCTCAAAGTTGCTTAGATCACCTTTCTTTCCCATTCTGACATTCAGTTTGGAGTTCAGGAGATTGTCTTGACCAGGACCACAGCCCTAAATGCATTGAAGCAGTTGCCATGTGATTGGTTGATTAGATAATTGCATTACTGAGAAATTTAACAGGTGTTCCTAATAATCCTTTAGGTGAGTGTATAATACTCTATAAATATAAGTGAGTCCACAGGTATAGGGTCAACATATCCTGCTTCTGTCTGTACCCAACGCGAGTCTGGTTTTCCCAGTGACCATGATAATACATTTCGAAGTTGAGCTGACCAAAAGTAATACTGGAAATCGGGAAGCCCTAGCCCGCCCATTGCTTCGGGTTTCATAAGAGTCAGTAACTTAATCCTTGGTTTCTTGTTGGACCAAATAAATTTTGAGATGTGATTGTTCAAGGTATTAAAAAAAAGTTGTGGATAAATAACAAGGCAGGGTTTGGAAAAGAAAATTTAACCTTGGAAGAATATTCATCCTAATAACATTTATCCTTCCTAACAAAGACAAAGGTAATTTGACCCATTGTTGTTTTAATTTTCGAACCCTCCTGTTACATTTGGGTCTGTTTGACCCCATTTAATATTTACTGCCTTTAAATATCTTATCTTATCTTAAAATATCTTTTTTTGCTTCATATTTAATGATTTTTCCTAATTTAATGGGGACAACTGGGTAAACATAAAATTAACATGATGATTTGTTTTCAATGTCCTGGACACATTTTGTAGTCATCAGTGATTCTTTGGAGTCTTTTTGACCTCATCTTAGTTCTTAGTAAACTTTATTATCCCCATGAGGGGCAATTTGTTGTACAGCCAGCAGAAAAACAACACAGCAATACAAACAGACAGAAATAATAACAGACACATTAACCACAAAAGTAACAAATACAGTGCACTAATGTTTTGGGGACCGATCATAACAACCTATTGATGAGGCCAATCGTTACTGGTACAAACGAGTTTTTAAGTCTGTTTGTTCTGACCTTTGGTACCATGTACTGGTGACCAGAAGGCAGTAGCCTATTTTGGCAGGCCAGCGGGTGACTGGGATCAGTCAGGATGCTTTCTGTTTTCCTCGTAGCCCTGGCTCAATACAAAACAGAGAGCTCCTCAAAATTTGTCCCCGCAATTCTGCCACACATTCTCACTATACAGTTATGCCTGTTCTTGTCTTTCACAGTGAGAGACCCAAACCAGCAAATAAAAGAGAAGGTTCAGGCTGTTTTACCTGTTTTAAACATATATGAAATATCAATATTTTACACACATTTGCTGTAGTTGTTTTGGATGACACTGAGGAACAACAATATGGCATTTATAATCATCCATAAACCTCCCTCTGCTTTAGGGCCCTCACCTAACAGTACCACACTGTAGTAGTGTGAGATCCACTGATAGTTAATGTAACATTTGGGAGGGAGAATCATGATTCCCACAAGAACTTTGATGAATAAAGGGAGGTGAGTGGAGGAGGTCATGTTTTTTTTAAATGGCTATTTAGGTTGTCAAAAAGACACATCAAGTACTTGACACATAAACTTGGGTAATAATTTTTATAAGATTTTCTGGGAGTTTAAATTGCTGGGTCAAACAGACCCCAGCTGATTAAATATATTAGTAAATGTGACGGTAGCACATTTTCAGTTTTCAAAACCTTCCATGTAATCTTTATTGACTTTGTACCTAAAAGTGAAATGAATTGCAAAGTTTTTTTTTTAAAACAATGAATGATGAAACAAAATGAATGTTACATAAAATAATATCCCCACAGTAAAGCACAACCTTTTCCACGTACACCCTTTTTAGAGGCTCCATAAGAACAACATTTTGATCCCAAATTGCAAACTTTAAGTTAAATTATATGAAAGGATAAAAGATCATTTTATACTCTTTTCTCCCCAAATGCAACTGAACCATCAAAGCAACAGTCTGTCGGCATAGACAGAGTACTGATCATTGGCCAATCACCAGATGCATCATTAAAGGTATAGGCCATCTGTCAATGTCACACTGTCCAGAAAAAAATTTAATTTGTAAAGGGACACGACAAGGAGACCCTCTCTCACCAATTATATTTATACTCTGTATGGAAGCACTCGCAGAAAGCATAAGGAAAAATGACAACATCAAAGGCATAAGTCCCAAAGAACAACATCATAAATTGGCACTATATGCAGATGATGTAATCATTTATCTAACATCCCTGGATCAGTCTTTACCAAGCCTAATGGAAACAATCTCAGATTATAGCAAATATTCAGGCTATAAATTAAATGAAAATAAATGTGAAGCATTAACAATTGGAAAACAGATATCATTACAACTCAAAGATAAACATAAATTGAAATGGGATTCAAAGAAAATTAAATATCTGGGAATTCATCTGACTACTGACATTAAGACCCTGTATATTGATAACTATCAAGTTTTGGAAAATAAATTGAAACAAGATCTTAACCGGTGGAAAACCATACCAGAATCAATATTCAATAGAGTAGAAACTGTGAAAATGATGGTCCTTCCACATGATCCTCATGGTACTGCAAGACTACAACTCAAACCCCCAGAACCAGCTGAACCAGAAGCAGAGTTAGGGGATTTAATCCCAAAAAAGCAGGACGTCGGTCATAAGGGAGTATTTCAGGTTTGAGACTGCAGACGTGCACCAGAAACAGACACTGTGCAAAGCCTGTCGAGCAAAAGTTGCAACATCCAGCGGCAACACACCAACTTATGCCGGCACTTGAAAAATCACCACAGGCATTTACATGACGAATTTTGCACTACTTTTTAAAAATAAGACTCTCTAAGCTCTTTTAGTTCTTCAGTTGTAATAACTGCCGTTGTCAAGGACAAAGAATATACATGCATGTTTCTTGGCAATAAACACATGTTGGAAGCAATTCTTACCTTTTTATTATTCATCCTTGCATTAGAGTAAATAGCATTTAATGTTTTGATGGTATAATGTAATTTTCTGTCATGCTTTAAATTTGTTACTGTACATGGTGAATATTGCACTGAAGCTTGATTTGAAGAAATATCGTGAATAAAATTGAAATCGCAATATCTGCCAGAAAAATCGCAATTAGATCTTTTCCTAAAATCGTTCAGCCCTAATAAATAATGAAAGCAATAATCGATGATGTGGCAACCTGCAATAAAATAGTAAAAAAAAAAAAAAGGTATAGGCGATCACAGTAATATACATATATCAATCAAAAGACAACGTGGCACATGTCAAAAAAATAGTATAAAAAACAAGTTTAAAAAAAATTGGCATGGAATCTTGGTGGTCTTGGTGGCATTTCCATCGGTTTGTTCAGTACTTTATATCAAGACAAGGCATCCCAAAATACACTGAGCCAATTACCATGAAATTTGGATGGCACATTTATAGTCCTTAGAAAATGAAGCTTGTCACCTCTGCTGACCTCATGTCTTTTCCTGAGGCGCAACCCTCAGACAAATGTCGAGGCTGCTTACAAGATACCACTAAATGTATCCTTGTAGCCTTGTAGCCTTGTAAATCTAATCAGTGGATTGTCATGATATTTGGTAAGTGCATATATATATAGATATAGATATAGATATATATACAAATGAAAGTAGCTAAAGTCATTCCACTTTACAAATCTGGTGATAAACATCTGCTCTCTAATTATAGACCTATCTCATTGTTACCACAGTTCTCAAAAATTCTAGAAAAAATATTTGTTTACAAATCTGGTGATAAACATCTGCTGATTTCATTTTAAAACATGACATACTTAATGAACAGTAATATGGATTCAGAAAAAAACGAACCACTTCACTAGTGCTGGTAGATTTTGTTGAACAAATTGCAGAAGCCACTGAGAGAAAAGAATACACAATATGGATATTTTTAAATTTACAAAAAGGTTTTGATACAGTTGATCACGAAATATTACTATCAAAACTACAGAGCTATGGAAATCAGAGGTTTGGCCCATGATTGGCTAACTAGTTATTTGGAAGACACATATCAGTATGTCCACATTAATAATATAAATTCAAGTTTTTTTAAAGGTTAGGTGTGGAGTGCCACAGGGTTCGGTACATGGACCATTGCTGTTCATCCTGTATATTGACTTATGTTTGATTTCAAAGTCACTGAAGTGTATATTATTTGCCGATGATACTACTATTTTTTGCAGTGGGGAACATTTGAAACAACTTCTGGATACAGAGGAATTAGAATTGAAGATTATACAAAAATGGTTTGATGTTAATACAATTTTGAACAAATGTTCACTCGATTTAGAGGTGCTGATTGTCCAAAAGCCAAAAGCTGAACGGTCTAAGAAACTTGAAACCATTCAGTCACTTGAGGCTAAAATCCAGACTCTCCAGGTTTCAGATGAAATTACCCAATTGCAAGAGAAAATGGAGTAGTCACTTGATTCGTTCATGACACAATTCAAACAATACAAGATGAAGAAATATCAACGTGACTTGAGTGATTACAAAGAGGGTACAGTCTATCAATGGCAGAGGCCAACTTATCAAAGGAGACAAAGAACCAGAGGCAGACCAGGTGCCTCCTGTCAACCAAACGACTATCCCTCAGCTGTCAGTGATAGCACAAGCACTGAAAGTGAATGTGATGACCGTCCAACCAACTGCAGAGCTGCTTTTTAGACCTGCCCCACCCCCCACGTGGAAGAGGACAAGGAAGACGAGGCGGGGCAAAAAGACCAGGAGGACTGCCCAGGAGATCTCCAAGACAGCTTAATCACCTGTAGTGAATCTGTCCAAAGTTCCCCTTACCCCCCCTCAAACTTCAGTGCTAAATAAAGGTCTTTCATTTGCAGTAACCAACAGAGTCAATGCCTTCAATCTCAAAGTTGACACATATAAGTTCATGAGACAACTCCATTTGAAACATTTCTTTTCTCCTCTTCATAACAGTACATCCTATTCAACTGAACAGTCATCACAAAGAGAGGAATTAGAAACTGAGTCTCAAAAACCCTCCCCTTTTGCCCCAAAGTCATCATTTTGCCCATTTATCAATCTCAGTCTTTAACAAACTTGTAGAAAATGACCTAGACAAAATGTTAAAAAAAAAAAAGCCAAAAAAAAAAAAAGCCAAAGGTCCCAAATACTCAAATCTGAGTGATGAGGAACGCAATGCATTACATGAGTTGGAGATGAACCCAGAAATAACCATTCGCAATGCAGACAAAGGGGACAGAGTCGTGGTACTCGACACTGATTACTACCATCAGAAAATGCTTGAACTTCTAAACAGCCCCACCTACAGGAGACTTGAGAGAAACCCTCTCAATGAGTTAAAGTCTGAGATTGATAGTCTACTAAAAGCTGCACTTGCGTCCAACTGGATCACAAGCAAGGAACATGCTTACCTGACCTACCAACACCCAGTCACCCCCATCATCTACAGTCTCCCCAAGATCCACAAACATCCCACAACACCCCCACTTCGGCCAATAGTCTCAGGAAGAGGCTCGGTTACAGAATCTTTGTCAAAATATGTCGACTACTTTTTAAAGGAGTTTGTGAAAGAGTTACCGGCCTACCTTGGAGACACTAAAGATGTCCTCAGCTGTCTAAGTGAATGCACCTTAAATCAAGATACAATACTAGTGTCCTTGGATATAGAGAACCTATATGGTTGCATCCCCATGAAGACTCCCTGAACTCATTTCGCCTCACTGTGCCACCCTGTGCTGCACCAGGAAACTAGAGCCCCATGACACCAAATGGACTTAATGATGACTACAGTTTGAAATGTTTCCTTACCTGACTCTCCTGCTAAATACTTCCATCTAGTGGACTCTGCTGACTATTGTTGGTTGGTTGTGATTGATGACCCTATGCTGCCATCTAGTGGGATATGATAATATTGAAGTTGCACCTTGTATCAGGAGAAGAGTGATGTGATTAGTTCCCAGATAATTGACCCAGCTGAGAATTCTGTATATAAATGGTCACTGATTCTACAGCCTACATACACTGTGATGAAGGCTGATTGCCGAAATGCATCAGCGTGATTTGTGTGATGTAAGTGTTACCAGTCTCAAACGTGAGTAACTAGTGTAACAAGTGATTTTTTTTTTCTTTATGTTTTTAATTTTTATTTTTTTCTGGTTCGCTGCTCTCACCTCTCCTGCTTGGCACTCCACCTGGAAAACAGTCAAATTCAATCAGTCAGTGAGAGAGCGGACCGCCATCTTTGTCTCTGCATCTTGGTCTCTTTATTACAAATGTTCAGAATCCCAGCACAAAACAATAAACACCCCTTGGTGCAATATTTCAGCTTCAATGTCCATGTATTCATCTAAATTAAAATACACTATTAACATAATAATATAAATTATAAATCCTCCTTGGCTGTAAACCAATATTTAAATGACTTTAGAGTCAATACATAAAGCACCATACACACAGGGAAACTATTCAACTTATAACTTGTTTGGATGCAGACCAGACACAAAACTGTTTTTTATGAATTCAGGGTAACTCTCTTAAAATTATTAAAAATAAACCTCTTTTCTGTAAACATTACAACATTAACTAGCATTTTTACTATGTCAGGATATGTCAGAAAACCTAAATAAAAACACACAAGGGAGCGCGAACACCTGTTGATACACATCATCACACGTGCACAGTCACTCAGTACACACATGCTACCCGACCGCTATGGGCCTTTGTTCACAAAAAAAACGGTACCTCGCGGTTATAAATGCGGCCGTTTGGCGCAAATACGCACATCAAAACTTATACAACAGACTCGTCAGTCATAATATAACACAATACACCTCAGGAGAAAACGGGCTTTCCAAGTCCCATCGTGTACCAACCTGGAAAACAGTCAAATTCAATCAGTCAGTGAGAGAGCGGACCGCCATTTTTGTCTCTGCATCTTGGTCTGAGAGAAAAGGGAGGTGCCTCCCACCTTAGGCACCGCGGTGCGCCGTTACCTGTACTTTTCCGCTTTCCTTTTTCTCCCTCTATATTGACATTGTCCGTCACAATAAAATATGTCAGTTATATTAAACCGCTGGTTGGCTATTACAGGCATTAATAAAGTAACGTGTAAAATAACACATAAATGTAAATAATGGATTTAGACCACAAATAAGCAAAAAGTGACCAAGTGTTCTTTCACTAAAGGTGTATCACACAAGCCACATTAAACATGTGAGATGTGAGTATTTGTCCTTGAATTTATTAACAGAGATGTGCTACCATTGCAAAGGCTTTTGCAAACTTTTTTCAAAACCAACAAACTGTCTGTCTTGCACAAGTGTCTGATGCCATTACGGATTGGATGTCTAACAACCTTTTTACAGCCAAACAGACAAAACTGAAGGTCTTATTGTTGCTTCAGACAACTCCCAAGGTGTCTCAGTGTATTGAGTCCCTTTCCTCAGCTGTACAGTCTAATCTAAGAAATCTTGGCATTATTTTTATCATGCTATGCCCTTTGATCTATTAAATTGTTGGCCAATACATGAGAGGAAACATTTCAAAAGTCAGATCTTTTGTATCACAACATGAGCCTAGAGATGATTATTTACACCTTTTGTCATCCTGACTAGACTACTATAATTCCCTTTTCACCTGCCTCAGCGAGTCATCAGTGGGCTGTCTTCAGATGATGCAGCTGCAAGGCTGTTGACAAGGTCCAGATGAGTCACATCACACACATTTTATGTTTGTCCCTTTGGCTTCCTATCAAGTTTAGGATTCATTTTCAGATCCTTGTTTTTACATACAGAGCCCTGCACAGTCAGTCGCTTGCCTGCTCTATCCTGATATTACTAGCAGGTCACTTAGGTCTTGTGACCAGGGCTTACTGGTTGTCCCTCACTCATGACTAAAAACAAAAGATGACTGTGTGTTTAACGCTGTGGCGCCAACAGTGTGGAACGCCCCTCCTTCAGAGACATGATCTACTGTCTCTGAAGCTTTTAAAAAGCAACAAAAGACTCATTCATTCAGACTCTCTTTTCTTTTGCCTCATAAAGTGTCGGGTTTGTAATTTTATGTGTTTTGGATTTTTATTCTACTCTTGTGAAGTACTTTGTGACATTTGCTCAGTGAAAGGTTGTATGCTAAATGAATTTTACTGACTTACTTACCTACTACTTGCATTCTCCTGACATGCACCAAGCCAGTGGTGCACCTCAATCATCGACCTGAAAACAAACCATAGCTACCAAAAAAACTATTTATGTTGTTGCTGTGATGGATCAGGTGTGTTCAAACAGAAAACAAGAGTATAAATGAGTGTGTTTTCCTTTCATAGAATGTAAACTGTCATAGATCCCAAGCTGGGATCGAAATGTAAGAATAAAATATTTTACGCAGATTTTCCTCCATAACTTTGTTTCTGCCTCAATACAGCACCCACTAAGGGATGTGCATACATTACACTTATCCTATAAGCTTTGATGTACTTTTGACAAGTTTGTTCAATCCCTGTATGTATCCCATCAGGTTTAATTTTCACTAATGGACATTTATGGAAGCAGCAAAGGCGCTTTGCACTTTCGACCCTCAAATACTTTGGAGTTGGCAGGAAGTCCCTGGAACATGCCATTCTGGATGAATTTACATATTCTGGTAAAAGCATCACTGACATGAAAGGTAAATAAAGGGGATAAACAGTGACACATTTAATGATTAACAGATACGCCATTTACATAAAATTGTTTTTTTACCTGTCCAGGCAAACCCTTTAACCCCCACTTAATCATCAACAATGCTGTGTCCAACATCATCTGCTCCCTTGTTGTTGGTCATCGCTTTGAGTATGAGGACGAGAGGTTCATAAAACTCATTAAGAGATTTGACAGCGCTCTTCAGATTGGAACTTCTCTTTGGGTACAGGCAAGCAAAACACACTTTAACCAGCTCAAGATGACTGGACAGTGTTGCACATTTGGAAAATGTGCAAGATGCATGAAAGGTGATTTATATATGGGTAGACCAACACCACCAATAGTCAGTGACAGTTCAGGTTACCACAAATAAATGAGAAACTCTTTGATCCTTTTTTATGCTGAAATTTCACATCATGTTTTTAATACCTAATTTTGTAGCTCTACAACTCCTTCCCGTTGCTGATCAGACGTTTGCCAGGGCCACATCAGACAGCCCAGCAGTTTTGGAGTGAAGTGAAGGACATGATACGATCAGAAATTGAAGAACACAAAAAGGACTGGAACCCCGCAGAGCCGAGAGACTACATCGACTGCTACCTGACGGAGATTCAAACGGTGAGTGACAGCAGAAAGCTTCAGTTACTGTCAGCATGAGTGAAAATAAATGTCAGGGTCCGTGCCGGGCCAGATGGTCTGCACTGGGGTTTCTCCCTGTCCCAGCTCTGGTCTGCCGCCTTCTCATCAAGCACACCTCCTCATCAGCCTGATCTGCCGCACCTGGGTATACACCTGACGCTCCTCACCTCATCAGCTCCACTATACAAGTTCTGGCCCCGCTTCCACTCATTGCCAGATTGTTTCCCTGTGTTACCTCTCCAGCTTCTTGGGTCCGAACCATAGTAAGGATCCTCTGGATGGCTAGTTAGCTAACCATAACTTATACTAACCTGGCTCGCAGTGGCAACAACAAAACAACAACAGGTCAACACTTTATTCAGCAACCAAAACATTGCGTACACGGAAAAAAACATAAAATAAACAGTCTTGAGAGACTTAAAGCACTGACAATATCACTGACCTCTGCTCTGTGGGGCTCAACGCCACCGCCCTGGTGATGAGCCTCATCACCAGCTAGTCACGGTAAAGTCGATCCTCTGTGCTAATGGCCCCTCGCCGAGACTCTGCTCCAGTTCCCATTGCTCTCTCACTCGCCCTAGAGACTCTTGTTCTGCCGCTGCTAAGACTTGGTTTTAGCTGATCTTCAGCCCTAGTTGTAGAGACTGAGTTAACTGCTCCAGTATTGTCCATCTGAGCTGTGCCTGACTATCTGCCAGAACCAGAACTTTATAATAAAGTGTATACTGAGAGACGAGTCTGAGTGCTGCTTTTGCGTGTGGCACATAGCCGTGACAATAAACTTGTTGAGTGGCTTTTGATCTGCTTACAATGATCAGAATTTAAAGATCCCATATTATGCAAAATTCACTTTTGAGTGGTTTTCTAACAATAATATGCGTCCCCTAGCCTGTCTACAAATCCCCCCGAAATGAAAAAAGTTCATCCTCTCGCTCTCTTGCTTGCTCCACCTTTCAGAAAATGTGTGCTCAAGCAGGCCGTTTTGAATTTTTCCCCGCATGATGTCATGCGGGGATAAGCTCCTCCTCTCAAGGTTGGTGCCACTGCCCCAGAGAAATGTTTGCCCTGCCCTCAGAAACTTCCTCACAGACATCACAATACAAATGACACTAGGAAAGGCAGAGGGTAAAGCACTGATTAAAAAGAACGGAATGGAAATATGGCAGAATAGGTGGGAGAAAGATCAGAAGGGCAGAGGGTTATACAATATACAAAAGTCTGTTGTAACAAAGAACTATAGAGAAAGGAATAGAAGGGAGGAAATCATTATACTGAGACTCAGGGTGGGACATAATGGATTAAATGACACCATGTTTACACTGGGGGAAAGAAATAATAACAAATGTGACAGATGTGGCGTAAAAGAGAACATAGAACATGTAATTTTTAACTGTGCTTGTTATGCAGCAGACAATCAAGCAAACAATCATGTCGAAGGTACGAGTAAAGCACGGCAGCTGCTCTGTTGTTGGCTGCACAAACGAGCACTAAAGTCTATTTCTGCCTCCTTCGTCTGAGGTTTTGAAGACCCAGTGGATTAATTTTTTTTTTGGATGGAAATGTACCCACAACAATTCCTAAAATGTTGTATGTGTGTGCTCACCATTTCACTGCGGACTGCTTTCTCAACGAGGGCCAGTACAAAGCAGGATTCGCTAAGAATCTGAAGATAAAGCCTGGATCGGTACCAACTGCCTGTGACCCAACTACAAACATGGGAGCTGTAAGTTTTACCACTTTATGTTGCTTTACTGTATAAGCCTATCTAGCGTGATAGCTTATTGAAAGTGGTTTTAGAATGGCAGCTAACGTAAGTTACTGTTGGTAACATAGCTTCCTTATACTAGTCAGGTTAATACGCAGCAGTGAATAATACCAGGAGACATTTAAGAGAAGCTGTGTGAACATATATGTAATTTGAAGCTAGCTTTATACACACAGCGTTATTTGTAATTTGGATGCATGTGGCCACTTTTCATGGTGCTTTCTGTGTAACATGTTGGATCACAGGGTAGCTAATGTACTCACGAGTAGCTTATGGACGCTACGTCCGCAGTCGCCACTAAAGTGCGTGTTACTACTACATGTTAGTGCTTGATAGATATCCCCCGTGGTACTTTTCCGAAAAACTAATGGTCCTGGTTGTACGCAGTTCTTGTGCTTGGTATGATCGTGTAACTTTGGTTAGTACCAAACTGCTAACGTTAATTTCAGTAACCTGATGGTAGCCGCAACAGTTGAGGCTAACCTGAGAGGTGTTTGTGACTGCAAAATCAAGCTGATAAGGCTGCATTCAGACAAAAAGACTTTGCAGAGATAAGGGTGGGTGTTTGGGCTTGTCATAAATAACGTTTTATTTCTCGGATTCAATGGTTTTTCGCTTCCACCGCTCCCTTCTCCCATTCAGTATATAATGTTACATTGTTGTCTTAATGATATTCGATAAAGTGTCAAATGTCAGGAGGTGTTTAGAGGAACACTTTCAGTCATTGTGGAAAAAAAAGGTAAACAAAGTGTTTGCATGTATTTTAAAAAACAGGGTATGTTGCTGACATGATGGACCTCATATTTGAAGAAGTCTTCGTGGACCCAGCACCATACACAGATGCAGTATTGGCCATCCCCGTTCCAGAGGACCTAACTGCACAGTTCGAGCGGCCTGACAAGGAGGAGGTCTGTGTGTATGCTATGCGGTTCAATCGAGGGCCAGTTTAAATCCCACGTAGTGGCCCTCAGCATCAGGAAACTCGTGTGGAATGCGAAGGACCACACAAGCTGGAATGACGACCCAGATTCTGCGCCCCAGGAAGCCCCAGGACACTTAGTCTTGCAAATATTTTTTATGGTGTGTGTCACACTTTTTTTTTTCCTTATGTGCATTGCCTGCTAGGCTGGCCCCGTGTTATGATTATCACTGGTAGTACTTATATGTAAATTATTTGATGTCAATAAATGCTTGAAAGTGTCTACAGAAATGACTCCTGTGAATACATAAATAATTTACACACCACCTGCTTATGGAAAAACTATACAAATAAAAAAAAAATAGCTAAATCAATTTATTTAACTGTACGGTACTCACATTTGTCACGTTATTACAGTTGTAAGATTATGCTCACTGAAGCAAAGCAAGGCTATATAACATCTTTGATTTAGATACAAACTATAACATTTTGCAAAGCATAACGTACTGGTGTATTCCTCTCAGCCGTAAAGGACCATAGTCAGCTCGGTATATTTGGTAGGCATTCTGCAGAGAGTACACATTGAGGCAGACAGGCTCCAACCCAGGATGGTCTACCATACATGATGGCTCATCCTCAACTTCCCGCAGCCGTCTGGTAACCTACAGG